>JACEEZ010005770.1:490849-503631 GCA_016584305.1 Chionoecetes opilio | reverse complement strand
TGTTTTTTTTTTTTTTTTTTTTTTTTAAAATTTTTTCCCAAGGGGGGAAACTGGAAGTTTGGAAACGGGGGGAAAAAACGGGGGTTCCCAAAAAAGGACGGGGGGTTTTTTTCCAAACCGGGGGAAATTGGGCCCGGGTTCCCCAAAGGCCACGGGGGGTTTTGGGGGGTCAAGAGACCTCTCTTTACTGAACCGTCTGTCTTTTTGGTGGCCGCGGGAAAACTACACGCGGAGCTAGAATCCCGGGGGTTAAATTTAGATTATTTTTCTTACCGTTTTTTTTGGTGTTTTGAATCGCATATTTTTCTCATAGCTACGGTTTTACATACAATTCGACGTTCACTGTTTGCAGTTCACCTCACTTCTCCCCAGGTGGCCATGTGTCGTCTCTCAAAAAATGGGGACAAGGTCCTTTAAAGAAATCAGTTAGGCATTTTTTTTTTTTTGTTTATCAGCTATGCTGTACTTCAATGAATTTTTAGTACCCAATGTATATCATAATATGCATACTCTAATATTAATAAACAAATTTAAATCGTTGTTTTGAAAAACAAAAAAAATTAAAAACCCTTTTAACAAATACAATAGTGAGGCCCTGTTACATGAAAAAACAGTATTTCTTAAGACATGCCAATGGATTAACTAGGGACTATATTGAGCCAACCCCTGAAAGGAAAAAACTGCTTTTGTTAAAACTTTTGAAATAACATACATTATAAAGGCTGGGGCTTCAGGGGGCAATATCACCCGCACCCTTCCCGCTGCCAGGCGCACGAGTCCGAGTCACGGCGGGCCCAGCGGCCCATAAACATTAGAATCGTCCCTTAATTGTGTTTGGTGTTAACTGGACCAACTTTTTTTTTTTTTTTTTTTTTTTTTTTTTTTTTTTTACCTTTTTCTTATAGGTTTTACAGTCAGGAGCTTCAGTGGACTCTGAGAACTATCTTTGATTTTAAAGAATGTAAAAATTATTCCTACTTAACATACTACATGGGTTACTTTTTAAAATTTTATGTATTTCTTAATTCACTATTTCACTACAAATAAATTTACATGTACATGGTTACTATTCAAATTTTTACATTTTATTTTTCGTTACTAATTATAATAGACATATTTGAACTTAAGCAGGGTTAAGGTTTATAGGTAGGTACTTATACTAGGCTGTTTATCCAAGCGTTCACAGCACTTTAAGGTCTGGAGTGCCGAGGTAGAGTGAAGCGGGTTTTGCTGTACCATTCGGTTCCACATTTTTGTGTAGCGGGGAAAAAGGAAGGGAAAACGCAAAAGGGGTTCCCGCCCTGCCAAAAGGGGGAGATCAGTTGATGGTCCCTGGTAGCAGCAGTTGTGTGGTGTGGCCGTGTGGTTCTTGCCCAGGGCTGTCGGAGAGCGCCAGGTGCGGGCATGCCTTTGGTGTTTTGTAAACCGCACAGACCTGTACGTCGCGACGTGTGCAAGGGTTGCAGAGGAGGGAGAAGCGGGTCCTGCAGAGCCTTCAGAGTATTAACCTTTGGGGGCTGGGCCTGTACCTTGTCAAGAAGGCTCGGTACAAGGGGGGCAGGAAGACCACGTGAGAGGGGACTCCAAAAGGGAGCGGACTTGAGCTGCAATAAGGTGGTGATCCCTTGGGAGTCAAGAAGGTGTGAGACAGCCGGACACAGCTAATTTTTTCCAGGCGGTTTCCTTGCAAGGGTTTTCGGAGTGGTCGGTAAAGGGTCGGACGCTTTCACTTCCACCCCCAAAGTATGGGAGATGGACGTCTGCAGGGGCACCGGCCCCTCCCCCCCTAAGATGGTAGGGATGGGAGTATCAGGAAAGGACTTGTGTCGGGAGATGAGCATCGCCGGGGTTTTTTTTCTGGAGCGAGACCACCCCCATCGGACCCGGGGAGACGGTTTGGAGGACCTGATTTATGTGAGCGACAGTCGTGCGGGGGATCACCAATGCGCAGGGGAAGTAAGGGTGCGTCATGGGCATATGCATGTGCCTCGGGATGGCTGGACAAGTATTGAAGAATAATTCCAGAGGAGAGGGCCGAGCACACTGCCCTGTGGGACGCGGGAAAAGATCGGGTGTTCCTCTGAGGTTTGACCGTCCACCACCACTTAAAAAAATCTGTCCCCAGGTATTTGTAGTAGGAGCACGTGACCGCGGACCCCCCAAATGTTCCTTTTGGGGATAGGCCGGAGGGGCCCCCCCTGTCAAATGCTTGAATGTCAAGGGAAGACGTATGTGTCCTTTCTTTGGTAGACGCTTATCCCATGGGTGGACAGAGGGGAGAAATAGGTCGGCCGCCCCCCTTTTTTGCTCGGAAGCCAAATTGCTTAATTTTTAAGAAGGTGGGTGATGTGAAGAAAGACGATATCTTGTCGGCAATTATAGCTTCCAGCGTTTTGCCAAAACGATAAAAGGGAGATGGGCCTATAGTTCTTGGGTCAGTTCTTTTTTCCTTTTCTTAGTATTGCCCCACTCTGGCACCCTTTCCACAGGGTGGGCCCCTTCCATAGTGAGGCAGTGCTAAAATAGTAGCAAGGGGCGTTGCTAGCTGGAGGCGCAGCGCTTGAGGTATGAAGGCAAAATTTGTCGGGGGCCCGGGGCCTTCTTTTGTCGACCGAACAAAGTGCGGCGAACTTCCACACTAGTTTTTGGAGTTAAAAGGCTGGAATTGGGAGGATGGGCACAGCTGGGGGGACGCTGGGGATCAGGAAAGTCTTTTTGTTGGAAAAAAATGTGCGAGTCCCTGGGCCTTGTCCTTGTTCTTGGGGGGCCACTGTCCCGTCAGACTTGAATACGGAGGTATGGTGTCGTCATTGTCAAAAACCTTTTTGCTTTTTAAAGTGTGGTCCACCAGGACTTTTTTACCCACTGAACGACCACTGAGCTTGTTTTGGGGGTCTTTCTTGCCAGCGTCGTTGAGCCCATTTTTGGATTTCTTTCTTTGCTGCACAAGCTGTCTGTACGCCCCTTTTTGGGGTCGGTTGGATGGCGTGAGTGAGCCGCCAGGCACGTTTTTTTCTCACAGCCTTTCCCTACATTGGTAACCAAACCGGGTTATCAAGGGGTTTGGGCAGTGAAGTCGGGGGCACATATTTTTTTGGAGTTCAAGCGAGTACGTGTGAATGTTGGGACTGTGTTCTACACTTGAGGAAATGGTCTCCAGGGTTTTGTTGCAGCTCGTCCATGCCCGCCCAGTCGCTCGCCCACAGCCATTTGGTATTGTGATGGGGCATCCCTCTGAGCTGCAACCTGTATTTACTTAGGACGCCATGTGATTGATGATCCTACGCCCCGAGGGGTGAACAGGTCGACATTTGTCGGGGAGATTCTGATGACAGGACAAGTGAGAGCCAAAAAGGGTTTTGGGGGGAAAGTAAAAGGGTTTTGTTAGACCTTTACACTGGAGGAAGCATCAAAGGATTTGCAACTGGGTTTTGGTTATCCCCTATGATGACAACGGCTCAAGGTGTGTTTTTTTGAACAGGTCACCAGGGGAGTGTGCAGATACTCAATGGCTCCCTCCCCTGCCCTGTGGGGGGGTAGCACAACAAGCAGGATAGCCTGTGATGGTGGTCCTATTTTTTAAAAACATCACTCCCGAGGGTTTGGTAGAGTGACTTAAAATGGTTGGGCCGACAGATCTTTGAAAGGAGACAGCGATACCACCCAAAAACCCGCGTGTCCTTTTCGCGTCGATGCCACCTCGTATATCCATTTACTGTCCCAAAGTTGTCGGGATTTACTTGTTGGGGGGAAGGTTCCTCGCCGAACGAGTCCCGGGGGGTGAGGGGTCACGTGAGTGTTATCAGGCCCCGATGTTGGTTTGGAGACCTCTGACATTGGGAGATATGATGGTGATGTGATCACGGGACTTACTGGGGACCCTGTTTCCGGCCCCGGTTGAATATGGGTCGGCGGTGGTGAGTGTTTTGATTGGGCAGGTCAGGATGAAGCGGGTATGGGTGGGGTGGGTTTTGTTTCTTTTGGGGGAACTAATGTGGGAAGGCTGGGTCGGGGCTTTTTAAAAATAAAACGTAGGGTTTCAAGGGGGGGCTTTATTCGTTGTCGGGTTTAGATTTGTCAAAGAACTTCGTCCCCGCCCCGGGGGGCCCCCCAAAAATTCCCCGTTTATGACAAAGGGTGACTTAATTTTCCTTAGGAGTTTTTTTTTCAGAGGCCCTTTGGCCCCGCAGGGGAGAAGGGCTTTACCTGGTTATTGGGTATGGGGGGAGAGGGGAAAAAACCGGGATTTTTTGATTTCCTCCTTGTTTTTGTGGTTGCCCTGTTTTTAAGGGTTTGGGGGGCACGAGGGGGCCCTGGCCCCCCCCCAACCGGGGGGAGGCTGGGGTGGGGTACTTGGGGGGGTATAGCCGGGGGTCTTTATGGATGGTGGCGGGGGGCTACAGTGTCCGGAGAAACCAATTAGGACAACCTGGGTAGCAGAGGCTGTGGAGCCAGATCGGGGCCCCGGTGATTGGGGGCCAGAGGAGGTGTTGGTACCTTTAGTTGTTGAGGCTTTTCCTGAAGTCCACCAATTTGCTTTTTTCGTTATTTTTTTGTTGCCCTCTTTTTCATCCACTCCTCGTAGATTTGTGTGGATGCGGGGGGTAGCGATTTCGGGGCCTTACGTCGATTTTCTTCATGGGTTGATCTTGTGGCAACAGATGTTACAATGAAGTCCAGGACCCCGGTTAACAACCGCGTCCCTCTTAAAAACTGCCAGGGTATGGGGGGGGGTGGTCTCGAAGTAATTGATGATGTTTTTTTTTCCTGGCGAAAGGGTTCCAAATTTTTTGGGGTCCGGTTTATCTCCCCCGGGGGGCTCCCTGGCTCTAATTGGAGCAGGTCTGCGTATTTTCAGGAGTCAGGGAAACATTTACAGTAGGGATTCAGGAATGTTAGCAACACCCTTGGGGAAACTGCTACGGCTTTTTGGTGACCACAGGGGTAAGATATCCGCAAAACCTACGCAAAGCGTGACCTCACCGCAGGTAAGCGTTGTGTTTGGCCGACACAGGGGTTGGTGTGAAAAGATTTTGGGGGGAGTCAATGCAGTTGTACGGGAATGGGGCTTCCGTTTTTGGCGGGTTTTTTTTTCCCCAAACCGCACCCATCTAACAGGCGCGTATCCAGGTAAACCTGTGGGGGGCAATGAGCTGGTGGGACTCACAAAACTCCCTTTATAGTCACGGTGGAGGGGGCACACCGGGTTATGGTGTGACGAGGTGGCGTCACGGGGGGTGGTGTGACGAGGGGGGCAGTCAGGGTGGAGGGGGGGTTTTCAGGTGGCGACGGGGGGTGTTTTTGGTTTTTGGGGCGGGGGGGCGCGGGGTGTGGGGTGATTCTCTTCCTCTCTCCTCTTCCCCAATGATAGTAGTAATGTAGGATTTATTAATTTTTCAATAAATGTTATAGGAGGAGGAGAGGAGGAAAAGGAGGGAGCCGGTTACTCCCCTCCCCTCCTTCCCTTTTCCTTTTCCCCCTCCTTCTCTCCTCCCTTCCTTCCTTCTTACCTTTTACATATTAATAATCTCCCCTCTCCCCTTCTCTCTCTCTCTCTCTTTCTCTCTCTCTCTCTTTTTTCTCTCTCTCTCTCTCTCCTCTCTCTCTCCCCTCTCTCTCTCTCTCCTCTCCTCTCCAGTACCCTATGAAATATTTTAAGTTTAATTATCATTTATTTCTTTATTTTTATTCCATTTCATTTTTAGATTTTAAGTCTCCTGAACAGTACCCGTTAATAGCTATAAGAGGGAAGAGAGAGGAAGAGAGGGGGAAAGAGAAAGGGGGGGAAGAGAGGAGAAGAGGAGAGAGAGAGGGGGGAAGAGAGAGAGAGGGGGAGAGAGGAGGGAGAAGAGAGAGAGAGAGAGAAGGAGAGAGGGGAGAGAGAGAGAGAGGGGAGAGGAGAGAGAGAGAGAGAGAGGAGAGAGAGGAGAGAGAGAGAGAGAGAAAGTATGCGACAATAATGACCAATTGGCAACCTAATTTTAAGAGGAAAACATGTGGTGTGGTTGTCATGGGGAAAGACAGCGTCCTGCAGGTGATATTGTACTGCTGATCATTTAATTAAAAAATTTCCGTTTTGCCGGGCATAAGACGCACCTCCGTATAAACCAAACCCTATTTTACAAAGAGGTTTTTTGAAGAAAAAAAAATTTGGTGTTTTTGAGGGGAATTTTTTTTTTTCGTAAAATTATCAAGTTATTAAAAAAAAAAAGGGTTTTTAGGGGAAAGCAAAAGTTATGACATGTACCTAAAAACTATTTACATGCAAGAATGTGAATGAAAAAATTTTCTCGTAAAAAAGTAAAAGTGACAGTGTAACCAATCGGTCATAAACATAATTATTGCAGGATGCCCCCACGAATTTATATTTTAGATATTTTCACCCTTGACGTATGCTTAGATTTAATGTTTTTAGGTATGCCTTTGTTGCTTTTCTGCTATGGGTTTAAACCCCTTTTGGAAAATGTGCAGTATAGAAAAATTTTGGGAATTTTTTGGGGGTAGGCTTTCAAAAGTCCTAGGGGCTCTTACCGACACCATGTGTAGCTTTTTCTTCCCCCTAGATTTTGAGCCCCATTTCCCCTGGCGCAATTGAAAATAAAAGGCATTACACTGTACCGAAAATCTACCGTTACTTCAGCCGAAAGTTAAATTAGGTTAAATCAGATTAGGTTAGGTTTGAGGGGAGGTTTTTTTTAGTAAAAGATGATATAGAGAAATAACGAAAATTACCAATACAGGTAGGTCCCGTTATACGAGCATTCGATATACGATGATCCGATGATACGAGATGTGTATATTAGGGTCTATTTTCAATATACGAGATCGAAAAACCAATGTTACGACATTCAAACTGGGGTGAGTAAAATTACCAAGTTATTTACTAAAATTATAAAGTCATTTACTGACTATATGATTTTACCTAAAGTTGTACGATAATCAATCTGAAAATATGATAATTCTGGTGGCTCAGTACGACAATGTGGCCTACAAAAATTCACAACCCTGGGCGAGAAGCCAGCAACGGAGGTAGTATGGCCAGCAACAACCTGCTCTCGCACTACCTAGATACTACTTTCCCTAATGACGGAAGCTACAAAGCTGATTGAAAGCTCCCTCGATAGGTCGTAAACGAGTAGGAAGGTTGTGACTGGCTAAGACGTCATCCGTCACCAGCCAATGACAAACAGTTTTTAAAACTTCTCGACCAATAACAAGCCAGCGATACATATTTCCGGGCAAGAATGGCATGCCAGACTGCCTCTGTCCGCCTTCTGTCCCAGTCATCTAAAACTAATTCTCGTTTTATTTTGAATGCTTGCGTTTTAAGTAGTTTTAATGTATCAGATAGTAAGATATATAAGTAAGGAGCCTGTGTTGCTAGTGTATTGGTGGTAGAAGGTGTGTATGTGTGTTAAAATGGTGAATATTTGTGATATGGGGCGGCTCCGCGGCAAGTATTTCTCCGTCACACTCTGCCCCGCCAGCTCGGCCAGCAGTCACCTCATCATAACATCTTTAAATCACCCTTATTTAAGGTGACACACGGTGCTACATTGATTTAGATAATGACACGTGGCATAGACCACTGTATACCTGGGGGGAGATGCTGAGAAGTGCCATAGAGGTAAGGCGAAAAGAGCGCCTTACCCGTCTTCAGGCGCTTTAGTAACGGCCCGGCTAAGGCACCGACTAAAGCCCATGTACAGTCGAAAGTTCAGGCGCTTTTGCACTGCCTTACACCTCCAAAGCCTATGGCGTGGGCGTGGTCCGAGAATCCTACTAGCCAATCACGTTGCCTATCTGAGCGCTGCTTAGGCAGCTTCGACCAATCACAAGGCTTGAACACGTCTCTGCTGAAGCAAGGAATGTTGTCCCTCCCTCCCTAACCAAGCACTATGGCAAGGACACACCGCTCTCCCCCGCCAAAAGCTGTTTCATCACAAGTTTGACGTTCAACGCAGGTTTTGACCACTTATATATTTTTGCATTGGGACGTGCCATACACCATGATAATCGTTAGGGTATGCCGATTCCGGGACAGTGAGTGAAAATTTAATGCAAGCAACATTCCAGGAATAAGGAGAAGATGAATAAAAAAAGGTGAAAAAAAAGTTTATACACGATTTCATTTTGCTCTCGTTATCTTATTATAGGTATAGTTTACTGCAAGTTTTATGCATTCATGATATGCACTAATGTCTCGTGAAGATGATGGTAGGTTCAGCTGTCCTAAATATCATCTGGTAGTATGATAATACCGTATAATAGTACAATATTTTAGTGCGGGCGGAGCACCTGCCGCCCGCCGCCCGCCGCCCGCCCCTAACCAACACACAACACAACATTTCTTATCACCAGCATATAACACCCTATAATACCGCATTAGTCTTGCACGATCAATTCATACACACCTTGCAACACTATTAATATGTAAACACCAATTGTTACGTTGTAGGAACTGAAACAAGGCTGTATTTGCTTTATAAACAGAAGATGAATGTCTGTCAAAGGCCCACAGCAGCTCACTAAGTCAGGGTCTGACCATGCCTTAGTTTTCAGCGCCTTTAGCGGTGCCACTAAGGCAGCAATCTCGACTGAGCATTGCGGTGGGAGGGCGTTTCGCCTTACCACAGGCGCCCTAGTGGATAGGGCGCCCTAGCTCACTCTCAGCATCTGGCCCCTGGACTGTTCACGCGACAATGTTTTGAATTGCGGGGCTGCATAGGGGCCCGCGGGGCGCCGACAAAGAGATATAGTGGTCTATGGACTATCATATAGACTGGTTTATCAGTATATATGGTATACTGTAATCTTCGTAAATGTTTGTTCTATAATATTATCAAATAAAAAACAGTAAAACACGCTAAAGAAATGCCATTACGAGACTATGAAGAAATATACATGAACTTAATATTCACTTAACTCTTCACCATTTAAAATTTTGGGCGAGTCAACTTTTATCATGAAGGGTATCAATAGAAGCGCAATTTTATTAGCTTTCCATTGGTGTAATTTCGTTATCTAAATAAATTAATTAGAACCATGCAAAAATTTTAGCGTTAAATAAATAAATAAAATCATCAATTCCAGATTGATGATGTTATTTATTTACTTATATATTTCGTTTTCTGATAAATGAATTAGTATCATGTATAAATTAGCGTTGACTAAATAAATAACCTCATCAATCGGGAAAATTACCCGATTGATGATTTTATTTATTTAGTTAACGCTAATTTATGCATGGTTCTAATTCATTTATCAGATAACGAAATATAGCAATGGAAAGCTAGTAAAATTGCGCTTCTATTGATACCCTTCATGATAAAAGTTGACTCGCAAAGTTTTAAATGGCGAAGAGTTGAAGTGAATATTAAGTTCATGCATATTTCTTCATAGTCTCGTAATGGCATTTCTTTAGCGAGTTTTACTGTTTTTTATTTGATAATATTATAGAACAAACTTTTACGAAGATTACAGTATATCATATATACTGATAAACCAGTCTATATGATCCGTATATATATATATGAATCCGAGCGGCCCTCCGACTTCGGGCCCTTGTGCGACAGGCCGATATTCCGTGCGCAGTCCAGGTATATAGTGGTCTATGCACGTGGATATAACATCTCACCATAATCACTAAGTTGTATAATAACGAGTGATAAGACGTTTAAGCCTGCCCAAACCTACCTTGGCGGAGGAGGCGGCGGCCTGCTCCGTCCGCCGCCTCTCTCAAAAACCGCCGTCATCCGCCTCACCTGTGCCTTCCTGAAGAAGACAGTCAGCTCCTACGCCTGTGATAGCACCATAGGATATCACCAGTGATCATAGGATTCCTCAAAGGGTCCTCGCTTTCCTACTAAATAATTACCAAGGAGATCTCTGCTGGCGGCGGACATCGGCTGCCGCCCGCACAACACAACACCCCGTTATCAGCTGTATAATATGTGCCTTCCTGAAGAGGTCAGGTCAGCTCCCACGCATGTGATAGCACCATAGGATATCACCAGGGACCATAGGATTCCTCAAGGGGTTCTTGCACCCCTACTAAATATTACCAAAATTTATTATAGCCTGAAAAACAGGTCTTTTTTTTTTTTTTTTTTTTTTTTTTTTTATAAAATTGTTGGGGTCCTGGAATCAAGCCTATATTTTACCATTAGTTATGTGTTTCGTTATACGAGATTTCGCTTTACGAGTATGCCAGGTGGAACTTAACTGCTCGTATCTTCGGGACCTCCCTGTAATATGGCAGTGTGAAGCGTAGCAATGTTTGCGGGGTGGACCTGGAGGGACAGGTTGCCCCCCCCCCCCACACACACACATGTGTAAACAAACATTGATTTCCGACAAAAACGAGAGCCAGATTAATTCAAAACACATCAAAACTATTCAGGAGGACTTAAGTTTCGGCCTCGAAATCGGTGGTTGTCCAATAACAAAAATTCACGAAGATATTTAGATAACACTAAGGTAACCATCTCTACCTTGTTGTTATTGTTGTAATTGTTGAAGGGCACCGTTGTCGGGATCGACGATATTTGCACTGGTTTACACCTATGAATCTATCACAGTCGCGAGGGTTGATTAGTCTTCTTCAGGAAGGTACAGGTGAAGGCTGGTTCACACTCTGAAATCAAGGCAGCGTTTCCGTCAGCCGTGCCTTGTATCACACTATTCGTCACGGTTCCGTCATTTTCGGCAGTTCCTGCTCACCCTCTAAGCAGACATGGTGCCTCAGAGGCTATGCTTGAAGAAATTTGCATTAATAGCACTACTGTTGGATGAAGAAGAGTTGAACTCTAAAAGCCATTGTTTTGGGTACATAAAGCCTTGAGAAAACTACAATTATCAGCACGGCACAGTCTCATTACGTTAAAATATTCTTCCCCAGAAACCGTTACGTGACTGAACAGTGATGTATTGGAGCCGTGACGGCGGCACACCGTTTAGTGTAACACGTCTATTTGTTTGAATGTAAGAAATTCTAATGGATGTGATGAGACGGTGCCCTGTCACCAATTTCACCATGATGATATGGTGTGATTCGGCCTTGATGGGGACGGTGTGGCGCCGTGAGGGGTCTTGGTCTTGGTGTACCGTGTGGAAGACTTTTGTCCCGTCTATAGATACCATTGCAGCCTTTTTACTAGCACTCTTTCATACAGTTTCCTTATCCGTAGAGGTACAGGGGTGAGGATTGAGGGGTCGAGGTGGTACAAAGGCCTATGCTGTCTCCTATCCCACCTTGCTTACCACTGTAGCGGCGCTAACACACACACGCACATACACACCTGCATCGGCTTAGGCTATCCCCCTGTCTGGGACCAGGCTTAGAGGCCCGAGGGTGACCTGACACTGACCTGACTTGTCCTCGCCGACACAACTGCAACACCAGCCAGGTAATTCAGTCAGCCACAGGACACACAGAGACACACACGCCGCGCATCTCTTGTCCCTACGTTGTACAATGACTCGCTGGCAAATAAACTACAAAGCCACGACGCCCTTTCTCCATCCTTGTGTGTATAGACAGACTCCCCAAAATACTACACCTTCCTCTCACCGCTCACACTCCTTCAAATATAACTTTAACACGCTCTTTGTTTCACTATTCCAATTATCAACAATACTCATTCCAGCGAAAATTCCATCACCATTTTCTGCCTCCCTTCTATCATCTCCTTCCAACTGTTGTGTCAACTTGTGTGGCCCGAGTCGAATGCAGGTTAAGGCTACATCTAATATGTGGGATGTTTGTCTTTTCCATGGGTGCGGGGAGGAGTCTGAGCGGTAATGACCCATGGTGGGTGCGCGGAGGGCGTCGCCGAGACGTTTTATCAGACGTTTTACAATGGTGAGCAGCAGAGGGGGGTGGATGATGTTTACATCTGACACGGCCATCTTGGCAGCAACAATCGCTATCTTGTTGCCCCAGCTCTTATTTTCTCTTAAACTCCAACATTTTCTTAGTATATGCATTACTGTTGATTAACACACTTACACATTTTTGCTCAGTGAACTACTGCTCAACACAGATCACTCCAGACCCCTTTAGTAATACACCACCGGCTGTTCTGCATTCTCTGCCCGACCTCTCATTCGCTAATATGGCCGCATTAGACGCAGGGTGAACTTTGCATTCCTTTTTAAGGGAAAAAAGTGCGTCTTATGCGCCGGCAAATACGGTATATATATATTACCCAACATACACAAAAAGAAAGAGAAAAATGCACTGGTTAAATGTATAGAGAAAAATGTTCTTGTATTGAGAGATTTATAGTTGTCCACATATTTTTGAGACGACAACCTGGCGAGAAGTGAGGTGAACTGCTAACAGTGATACGTCGAATTCATATATAAGAGGTAATTAAAAAACTATGAAACCCCCTGAAAACTACAATCTTCTCCAAGGAAACAATCATTATATAATACTTATGGCTTGATTTAAGTCCAGTATAATAAATGGAATACAATTACATTGTAAACATTTGTAGCTCGTGCTTTCATTCAGAATTATAAAATAGTTATAAAATTTGCTGCCGGCTGCTGTACGAGATTTTACTGGCAGCTGACCGCATGCCGCATGGGAGAAGCGGAGCACAGCACAGGGTCTGGATGCCTTGGAGATGGTCTATTGTTTTCCCAAACAATGAATTGTCTTGAGCACACAGCATTGTTCCTTGTTGCTCTCCATACTTCACCTCTTCTACACCTTCTCTCCCACAACCTACGTCGTTTCCCATCTTTTTTAGTAGGTGGAAAACTGGCCCATC
>JACEEZ010005770.1:470849-485849 GCA_016584305.1 Chionoecetes opilio | reverse complement strand
ACGATTAGGTGACCAGCATCTTCCCAAGCATAACTACTTCAGGGAACCTTTATATACGTCACTATTGCTTGCTGTTATTATCATTATTGTTATTATTGTTTTTATTAGTATTATTATTTTCATTATTATTATTATTTTTTAATATAATTTATTAATAGAAAAATATAATGATATTATCAAATTGATATTATCATTGACATTACTATTATAATTATCATTATTTTTTATATTAATAGTGATAATAATGATAATAATATTTATTATGATAATAATAAGATAGGTAATAACAATAAAAATGAATATTTTTCTTATTGTCTTTGTTAATATTATTTATTATCATTATCTATTAATATAGATAATAATAATAATAATAATAATAATAATAATAATAATAACTGTATAATTATTATTATCATTATTTCTATCATATTTAATCTGCACATTAATCTATTCATATATACATTCACCTGTTGTATCACTTGACACACAGTCGCAACACCATTCAAGACCAGTCGATGTCTAGCCAATCATCAGGACTCACTCACTCACTCACTAGTGACACTGTAGCGACTTCAGTAGTCACCCCTTTCAGTCTTATCAAGTTTTCCGTTCTCTACCAGTGCTGTCCCTAAGAGAACCAGCGTAGCAACGTTAACTATTCTATTTTATATTCTTGATATTTTGTTATTGTCATTATCATATTTATGCACTATTGTCAACTCATCAATACAGTTAATTATATACAACGTGTAACCCGCAATGTATACTAGAAGTGTCTTTGGTGAAACTCGCAGTCTTGGGCGAGTTCCACATTTAACCTTCAAACCACCATTTGTAAACCAGAATTTCTGTATATGTAATCCAGATTTTAAGGCAATAAATAACCTGAACTGACAAAATGAGTATCTATCATTCCAGTTCAACCATAAGCTATGAACACTCCACCTAGTTACAAATGGTGACCCTGGAGTGTAGCTAATGGTTCCTAGGTTGGCTAAAACTGGTGCTGTACATCACGGCATAGAAATGCAATTTCTATGCTTTGCTGGACACATGAGCACACTTCTCCTAGTAGTGGGACCTGCGTCTTCGGAAGCATTCGTCCCACTGCTCCTGCTGTATATTCCTAGCCTCCAGCTTCACTGGTGATCGCTAGGTTGAAAGCGGGATCGGGAGAATTACACTTCATACGTGTAGCCGCCACCTAGTCAGGTTTCCCACCCAGACCCCGGCACCTTCTGTGCCTTCCTCAGGGCATTTTTGCCCTCAGACGCCTTACTGCGTCCTCAGCGGCCTATGCGCATTCAGCGCGGCCACTACCCCCGCCAGGCGCCTCACTGCGTCCTCAGCAGCCTATGCGCATTCAGGGCGGCCACTACCCCGTCAGATGCCTTACTGCGTCCTCAGGCCTATGCGCATTCAGCGCGGCTACTGCCCCTTCAGACGGCTCACCGTGTCTTCAGCGGCCTTATGCGCATTTAGCGCGGCCCTGCTTCTCCGAGGCCTCACTGCGGCCTATGCGCATTTAGCGCGGCCGCTGCCCCCCTCCAGACGGCTCACCGCGTCCTCAGCGGCCTTATGCGTGTTTAGCGCGGGCCCTGCTTCCTCAGACGCCTCAGTGGCCTATGTGCACTCAGCGCAGCCACTCCACCCTCTGACGCCTCCTTGCGCCCTCAGCACGACCTCACGCGCATTCTGCGCAGCCCCACGGTGTTATTGAATCACTCTACGGCCGCCACTCGCCGCCCTATGGATTACGGTGGGCCCTGTGGATTACCAGCCCTGTGGATTACTCAACCCCCACTCCACAGTGTTAACGTTGACTCACTCCACGGCCGCCGCTCGCCGCCCTATGGATTACTCAACAGCCCTGCGGATTACTCAACCCTCAGCCCCACAGTGTTAACGTGACTCACTCCACGGCCGCCGCTCGCCGCCCTATGGATTACTCAACAGCCCTGCGGATTACTCAACCCTCAGCCCCACAGTGTTAACGTGACTCACTCCACGGCCGCCGCTCGCCGCCCTATGGATTACTCATCGCCCTGTGGATTACTCACCGCCCTGTGGATTACTCACCACCCTGTGGATTACTCACCGCCCTGTGGATTACTCACCGCCCTGTGGATTACTCATCACCAGGCTGCAACACTACCAGGCGGCAACACTACCAGGCGCCAACACTACCAGGCGGCAACACTGCCATGGCGGCAACACTGCCACGCCCGCAACACTGCCGGCAGCACCACTGCCATGGCGGTAACACTGCCACGCCCGCAACACTGCCGGCGGCACCACTGCCATGGCGGTAAAAACTGCCACGCCCCCAACACTGCCGGCGGCACCACTGCCATGGCGGTAACACTGCCACGCCCGCAACACTGCCGGCGGCACCACTGCCATGGCGGTAACACTGCCACGCCCGCAACACTGCCGGCGGCAACCACTGCCATGGCGGTAACACTGCCACGCCCGCAATACCGCCACGCCTGCAACACTGCCATGGCGGCAATACTGCCACGCCCGCACACAGCCGGCGGCACCACTGCCATGGCGGCAACACTGCCAAGCCAGCAACTGGTCACCACAGCCCTCCACGTCAACCCACCAACCGGCATACCTGTTGGCCCCAGATCAAGCCCACATCGCTACCATCACATCGCCAACACCCAGGCAACGCCGCTCTTCCAAGTCTCGTTCCTCCTCCCGCGTCACTAGGGGGGGGTACTGTAGCGACTTCAGTAGTCACCCCTTTTAGTCTTATCAGTTTTCCGTTCTCTACCAGTGCTGTCCCTAAGAGAACCAGCGTAGCAACGTTAACTATTCTATTTTATATTCTTCATATTTTGTTATTGTCATTATCATATTTATGCACTATGTCAACTCTCAATACAGTTAATTATATACAACGTGTAACCCGCAATGTATACTAGAAGTGTCCTTTGGTGAAACTCGCAGTCTTGGGCTAGTTCCACATTTAACCTTCAAAACCACCATTTGTAAACCAAATTTCTGTATATGTAATCCAGATTTTAAGGCAATAAATAACCTGAACTGACAAATGAGTATCTATCATTCCAGTTTCAACCATAAGCTATGAACACTCCACCTAGTTACAACACTACCCACCCACTCTGCTTGCTTTACCTGTCTCCCGAACCTGCTCACCCATGGAGGTATTAACCCCTTCACGCCCAAATTTTTCCTTTGCTATAAAAAATTGTCTGTTTGTTAGCCATAAAAATACGTAAAGGAACTGAATATACCAAATTAGTTTACTTGACAAGGATACTAAACAGGTCATATCTATAAATGATTGCTTATATTCACTAAAATCGTCTAATGGTAGCCAAATTACAATGGAAACTAGGGGGGGGGGCACTCAGTAGAGCGCATACCTCCGCCCGAATATTTCATCAATTGGTTGCCATGGCAACAGTTGTGATTCGATTAAAAAAAAAGTAAAAAAAGAAGAATAATATATATATATATATATATATATATATATATATATATATATATATATATATATATATATATATATATATTATATATACGTATATGCACTCAGTATGAGCGCATACGTCCGCCCGAATTGTCCATCAATTGGTTGCCATGGCAACAGTTTGTCAATAGATTTCATCCAAAATTAATCAGTTCTTCTTATACCAATAGACTTGGTATACCGAGTTTGGTCCAAATCTATTCGTAACTTTTCGAGAAATCCTGTACACTAACAAACAGACAGACAGACAGACAGACAGATCGGGGTGAAAACATAACCCCTCCAACTTCGTTGGCGGAGGTAATTACGTTCTGGGTCTCAAGGGGTTAAGAGCCTATACTACCTGCATGTCTTCACCTGTCCCACTCATTCCCCACCCCACGCCAGGAGACATCTGAGTCACCTTCCTCCTGGCTGTCTGTTAACACGTCTCCTCTGAACATCCTCTCTATTTGCACGACACACCCTTAGCAATCACACGTTTCCACACCAACAGAAGAAATAAATAGACAGACAGACGGAGTGAAGGATCTCATGAGTAAGCAGGGCAGGTTAGAGAAAGGAGAGTGTGAGGATGAAGAGGAGAGAAGTATAAAAGAAAAATAAATTAAACATATGATTGAAACGGGTAAGATAAAAAGGAACTGCCACGTGTAGGTCTCAATGGCTTCTTGTAGCTTCCTTATTTTCTTATATTCTTATGTTCTTAACGATATAGATTTCAAGCGTCAGATTAAATGAAGACAGACGTACAGAGCTTCCATATAAATCAGAATAGGGAGATAGGTATGGGGAGTGAAAGGTGGACACCCACCCACCCACCCACCCACACACCACACACACACACACACACACACACACACACACACACACACACACACACACACGGGGAAGCGAAAGGGAAAGTAGGTCGAAAAAAATCACAGAAGATTAAAGGTAGGTGGGCAGTGGGAGATAAGACAAATCAGATTATAAGATGTAGGAGAAGGAGCAATAAAAAGGAAAGGTAGGGAGGGGGCAACGGTCGAGATGGATAGAAGAAGGTGAACGAGGAATAGAAAGGGAAAGTGAGTGAATTGAAGGGGAAGGAGAAACAGGTATGTGCGTGAAGAGAGAGAGAGAGAGAGAGAGAGAGAGAGAAGGAGAGAGAGAGAGAGAGAGGGGAGAGAGAGAGAGAGAGAGAGAGAGAGAGAGAGAATAACCCACCCCCAGTAAGATTAGTGCTTCTGTGTTTATTCAAAGCTTCGAATAGTGACGTTGCTAATTCTGGACGTTGGTTTAAATCTGAGTGAGTGATGGTTGTCTCAATAGTTTTATGTATATGTGTGTGTGTGTGTGTGTGTGTGTGTGTGTGTTGTTCAGAGCCTAATTCACTACGTATGTATCTGTCATAGAGGAAAAGCTGAGTCATCATTATGTACGTAGTTGTTTCCCCTGTTGACTTGTGAGCCGCGGCCTTTGTGGGTTTTATTGACGGGTCTGCACTGTTTAACCATCACTGTCTTCTTCCCTGTGGCGCAACACACACACACTCACAGGTCACTGGCGGCGGTGTGAACGTGTAGTGCGCCTCATATTCCATGTTATAACGTCAAGTCTAAGTTTTAATGACAAAATTGACGAGAAATATTCAATGGACACACACACACACACACACACACACACACACACACACACACACACACACACACACACACACACACACACACACACACATACTTCCCGCCACTCTAGTAAATAACCTCTTTTTTTTTTTTTACCTTGGCCAGTCCTTTGTGATTAGAAAAAAAAAAAAAAAAATCGTTTTCGCATGCAGTCCACCAAGTCGTAGGTTCGATTCCCGCTCGCTCGTAAAGTTTTTCATAGACAAAAGTGGGGAGTTACTATCCTCCTTGAGCAAGAGAATGGGATGTTTGTGGAATGTGAGGTCCCAGTTTTACCCAAAGATCGGTCTCTATAATATTATAAGGTATCTAAGATCTTTCCGTGAGGGTAACAGCTGATGATCGCGAGTCATGCGCGTAATCAAGACAGCGGGGATCTAAACCTCTGCCACCTCTCTTAATCATCATCATCATTTTCTTCTTTCTTCTTTTTTCTCCTTTGTCTCCTCCTCCTCCTTCTCCTTCTCCTCCTCCTCTTCCTCCTCCTCCTCCTCCTCCTCCTCCTCCTCCTCCTCCTCCTCCTCCTCCTCCTCCTCCTCCTCCTCCTCCTCCTCTTAACACCGAGATCAATGATTAATGAAAAAAAAACACTGACAGGATTATATAGTTGGATCATTATTTATTTCATCATTTATTCATTTACTTATTCATTCATCTATTCACCTGTATTTTTCTTATATTTTTTTGTTACCTTATAACCTTCTTTTTTCACATTAATCTTTTTTCCCTTTCTTTTTCTTTCTTTTATGTTTTTTTCTCTTCTTTTTCACTTTGAACCTTTTTTTCCCTTTCTTTTTTTCTTCTTTTTCATGTTTTTTTTTTTTTTTTTTTACCCGTCATCATTTCGGTGTTAACTTATATATTTTTTTACCTTTTACCCTTCATTTTCACCTACCGTATTTTTTCATAACTTTTTCTTTCTTTTTCATTTTTTTTCTCTTCTTTTTCACTTATAACCTTTTTGCCCCATTCTTGTTCTTTCTTTTTCATGTTATTTTCTCTTCTTTTTTTCCCCTTTCCCTTTAACCCGCCATCATTTCGGTGTCACTGGGTTAGCGTGTCTGGTCGGGGATTGAGGGACAGCCAAGAGTCGAGTAGAGGGGAGACTCGTAACCCCAGGCGCTGCAAGTCCCGCCAAACCGCCAGACGCTATAACGGTGAAAGTTACGGTAAGCAGAGCCGATGAGGTGGTGGTGGTGGTGGTGGTGGTAGTGGTGGTGGTGGTGGTAGTGGTGGTGGTGTTGGTGATGGTGGTGGTGGTGGAGGTGATGGAGGTGGTGGTGGTGGTGGTAGTAGTGGTGGAGGTGGGGGTGTTGGTGGTGGTGATGGTAGTGGAGGAGGTGGTGGTGGTAGTGGAGGAGGTGGTGGAGGTAGTGGTGGTGATAGGGGAAGAGCTGGTGGAGGTGATGGACAGTCTCCTTATCCAGGTCATTACTAACCGGTGTCGCGAGGAAAGGCAGAAGGAAAGGAGAGGGTTGCAAGGTGATGATAGGCAAAGAGAAGCTTAGAATGTGCTGAGTAAACTAAACAGGTGTATATAGCTACACATACGTAGACTTAACTAAGCGCTGCATTGGTGGAGGCATGTGTGTGTGTGTGTGTGTGTGTGTGTGTGTGTGTGTGTGTGTGTGTGTGTGTGTGTGTGTGTGTGTGTGTGTGTGTGTGTTGTAGAGATTGTTGTTATGACCTAGGGTGTTGTTGTATTTTATTCTTTTATTTTATTTGATTATCATCACATTTTTCTTCTTCTTTTTCTCCCTTGTCTCCTCCTCCTCCTCCTCCTACCCGTCAGGGTGGCTCAGTTGGTAGAGCTGCGGGCTCGCGTGTAGCGTCCCTGCATTCGGTCAGGGGTTCGAGCCCACCAAGTTCGTCCTGGCGTGGTGGCGCTTTGTATAGTCCATAACCTTGTAGTTGGTACTTGCAAAGTGTCTAGATAGGATCAAAGTATCTTATCTTATCCTCCTCCTCCTCCTCCTCCTCCTCCTCCTCCTCCTCCTCCTCCTCCTGCTACTACTACTACTACGATTATGAGGGATGGGTGGGTAGGGAGGAGCCTTCTACTTTCCTATCCTTTCTCTCTTATTATCTAGTTAGTGTAGTGTAGTTAAATCAAACAGCCATGTAAGGACCTAATGGTATGTTGCTGTTTGTGTTTCCTTTGTATTCATTTGTGCTACTACTACTACTACTACTACTACTACTACTACTACTACTACTACTACTACTACTACTACTACTACTACTACTACTACTTAAAACAATAACAGTGACAATAATAACACCATCACCACTAATCTCCTCTGGACACATAATAGCTATATAAGCGACCATGTGGGACGAAAGCCTCCTAACCCATACTTAATACTCTGTGGTATTCATAATCAGTGTGTTGCTAAGGTCTCGGGAAGGTCCTGAATATAGGTGTTGCTGCATAAATTCTGTCCTTACTTCGCGTCTGAGAGAGAATTATAAATGTTTGTCCTTCTCACTGTCCATTGAGTCGTGTGTCGGTATAGAGACCTCGAAACGTAGGTAAAGCAAAAAAAAAAAGTATGAAAAAAAATAAAAATAAAGGAAAAAACGGTTAAAAGTGAGGCTAAAAGGTAAAGAAATATAAGAAAAATACAGGTGAATAGATGAATAACTTCTTGAATGAATAAATGGTGAAAGAAATAATGACCAAACTACAGTATATAACCCTGTCTGTGTTTTTTTCATTAATCATTTATCTCGATGTTAATTGTTTTCCGTCTTCACTCTGTCCCTTCAACCTCGTCGACTCTGTTGTCGTCCTCATCCTCGTTATTATCCTTGATTGTTAACCCCTTGAGACCCATAACGTAATTTCCATTGTAATTTGGGTGCCATTAGATGATTTTTTTGTGAATATAAGCAATATTTTATAGATATGACCTGTTTAGTATTCTTGTCGACTAACTAATTTGGTATATTAAGTGACTTTTTGTAATTTTATGGCTCGACAACATACAATTTTTTTATAGCAAAGGAAAGATCTGTGCGTGAAGGGGTTAACAATAACAATCTATCTAATATACTATAGGAGTAGCCGTGTGTCTGTCTGTGTGTCTGTCTGTTTTGGGTAGCCGAAACTGTAAATTCAATTTTGATGAGAGTAGGCTAAAAAAATCGCAAATAAATCGTAGGTGGTAAGCGGCTTGGTCCCATGTTGATTGCATCCTTTTGAAGGTGGGTTTTGGGCTAAAAACACTTTTAGGAGTATTAGATGACAGGAAGAACTCTCCGGTAACGTCTTGCCGCATGTCACTTACTCCGTAGACTCATGTACTTACAGTTTGTTTGTGTGTGTGTGTGTGTGTGTGTGTGTGTGTGTGTGTGTGTGTGTGTGCAAGCATGCAAGCATGCATGCGTGTGTGTGTGTGTGTGTGTGTGTGTGTGTGCATGTGTGTGTGCGTGCGTGCGTGTCCGTTTGTGTGCGTGTGTGAGTGTGTGTGTACTACAAACATCAATACATGGGTCCGAAGGGCCCACAAGCACTTGTTACTATTACTATGATACTTCTTATTATACTTCTAATGTGTACTATTTATGATTTGAAGTTCCTATATATTCACCATTACCATTACACATTATTTGAAGGGAAAATAGTGCAACGCTTCGTATAAGTTTTATGACAACCATGGGTATGTAGGGTTGACTTGTGTGTACAGGGATGTTGGGTTGAAACTTGAAAGTATACGTCTGTCATCGTATAACAAAATTGAATGCTCTTTCGCCTACAATCAGTGTTTTGACTTTTTTCTGAATCGCCACACGAATACAATAATGATGCATGTTGTAAAGAGTAAATTAATCAGTCAGTCTTCCTATATATTCACCTATAAGTATATATCTATCTATACATTTATACCTATTTATACCTGTCCTTGGAAATACGTATCTGTGGGTCCCATGCCATTCACAAGCCTCGTTTTTTTTTTATGCAACGTGCAGCCTGTTGGCATATAGACTGTTATGCAAGTGTGTGTGTATTTAGTTCTAGTGAATTTTATTGAGTTTTATTGAGTTCGTAACTATTTTATTGAGTTCCCTTGTCACTGAGGTCAATAAATCATCTATCTATCTATCTATCTATCTATCCATATTTCTATCCATCTATATTTATTTATCTATCTATCTATCTATCTATCTATCTATCTATCTATCTATCTATCTATCTATCTATCTATCTATCTATCTATCTATCTATCTATCTATCTATCTATCTATAAGTATGGTGTGCATGATAGAGTAGAGGAAGATGTACGTGGAGATAGAGTTACTACACACAATCTTTTTCCCTTTCTTCCTAGGTCCAAGGTTTTCTGTCATCTGATCTCACTTCTCTATTTTCCTTGTTTCATTGTGTTTTTTGTTATAGTGTGTACTTTGCAATAGTACTACATGTGGTTAATTTTTTTTCTCTCTCTCTCTCTCTCTCTCTCTCTCTCTCTCTCTCTCTCTCTCTCTCTCTCTCTCTCTCTCTCCTCTCTCTCTCTCTCTCTCTCTCTCTCTCTCTCTCCTCTCTCTCTCTCTCTCTCTCTCTCTCTCTCTCTCCTCTCTCTCTCTCTCTCTCTCTCTCTCTCTCTCTCTCTCTCCTCTCTCTCTCTCTCTCTCTCTCTCTCTCTCTCTCTCTTCTCATCTTATCTATAATATATATATATATATATCTAAGCACCAGTTCGGATTTCGACCAAAATATTCCTGTGAACTTGCAATACAAAACCTATGTCAACACATCTACGACGCCATGGATTCAAAATAATTTCATTTAACTGTCTTTTGACTTCTCTAAAGTCTTTGACACTATCCCACATGATATTCTACTTGAAAAACTAAATATTTATGGAATCCGGTGTCCAGCACATCAATGGTTTAAGAGTTATTTAGGAAATCGAAAACAATATACTACATTTAATAATAAATCATCATCTACGAGAAGCATATGTTATGGAGTGCCACAGGAATCTATTTTAGGACCTATCCTATTTCTGATATTTATCAATGACATAACACGTTCCAGTAGAAAGTTGAAACTCTTGCTATTTGCAGATGACACCTGTATATTTCTTAACGACACAAACCTTGTTAATCTATCAGTCACAATAAATACTGAATTAAATCGCTTATACAAATGGATTCAAAGTAACAAGTTAACTTTAAATACTGACAAGACCCACTTTATGGTATCCCACCCATTAATGACTAAAGAAACCTCTGTGCAGATAAAAATTAACAATGCTTTATTAACTCAGGTAAATGAAGCAAAATTTTTAGGCATTACTATTGATAATAAATTATTATGGAAATCTCAAATCGAGGAAATAAAAACAAAAATATCTAAAATGATAGGAATATTTTATAAAATCAGAGGGCAACTTGATGTAACTTGTTTAAAGAAAATTTACTCTGCAATTGTTTACCCAAATTTACTGTATTGCTCTGCCATCTGGGGAGGGGCTTACTCCACATACATTGACACATTATTTTTGCAGCAAAAGAAGCTACTACGCACAATGTTAAATGTTCCTCGTTTACAGCACACAGGTCCCCTTTTCAATGAACACAAAATCCTGAAAATTCACGACATAATATGTTTGCAGTCAGGTGTTCTAGTCTACAACTCCATCAATACATGTCCCATAAACATTGGCTTCACACCCATAGCACACCAGACGGTAACAAGGAGGGGGAATGACCTCAGAGTTCCCCTGTGTAGGACTTCCCACGCCCAGCAGAGTGTGTTGTTCAGAGGCGCCATGCTAGGGAACAGTCTAGCTATAGACATGCGTAATGCTCCATCCAAGTATAGTTTCAAAACTCAGGTTAAATATAATTTATTGAGTAAATATGAATAGAAGTATGTATACTATGTCCTCATTATACTATAAATATCTTAGTCAGTGCCAGTTCCATAAAGTGTGTTAGTGTGTATCATATTCTTGCATATGTTTTATACATATATATATATATATATATATATATATATATATATATATTTTGTTTTTTTTTTTTTTTTTTTTTTTTTTTTTTTCTTTTCGTGTAGTGTGTATGCGTACAAGTGTTATTAATGTTGAGATATTTACGTATGTATGTGTATTGTATTTTGTAGCCAATGTGTGTGCATACGTGTATGTGCATATGTTATGTTTGCATATCTGGAAGTTTTCTATTTTATTTGTTACTTTATTTTTCTATTTTTTATTTATATAATACGGATTCAGTATCCATACTCCATAGTATAGCTCATAAAGTGTTTTTGTTTTGTTTTTTGTTTTCTTAGGCGGCCTGTTTTGCTACCATTAGTTCACTTACCATAATTTGCATTTGGGTTCATATAGGAGCTCACGCTCAATGAACCTGGCCTGTAAAATTCTAATGTATTATGTTTCTTGTACTATATATTTAAGGCCAATAAAACATTCAATCAAAAAAAATCTCTCTCTCTCTCTCTCTCTCTCTCTCTCTCTCTCTCTCTCTCTCTCTCTCTCTCTCTCTCTCTCTCTCTCTCTCTCTCTCTCTCTCTCTCTCTCTCTCTCTCTCTCTCTCTCTCTTCTCTCTCTCTCTCTCTCTCTCTCTCTCTCTCTCCTCTCTCTCTCTCCTCTCTCTCTCTCCTCCTTCCTCTCTCTCTCTCTCTCTCTCTCTCTCTCTCTCTCTCTCTCATCTCTCTCTCTCATCTCTCTGTATCAGTCTTTCATTCATATCTTCTTTGTATAATTTCTTAATATTTTTTCATGATCGTCTAATTCATTTTCTTCCTTCTTGACATCCATCGCTCTTAAGTATTTCTGTAACTTATTTCCTCCCTCCTTGGTATGCATCACTCTTAATGGAGTAAATGTTTATCTTACTCCACAAGACTCATGGAAATGGAGGAAAAACAAATGCAGATTCTCTTACTAGATATATTTTAAGTATAAATTGGTAAAATTTGTTAACATTTAATTTTACCTATTCATATTTTTAATTTTGTAACTTTCTTATTTATTCGAAGTATTTTTTCACGTATAGTACATGTATTTGACTGTACGAAATTGTGTTCTTATCTTGTATGTGATGTTCCAGAGTTCATTCCTTTTTTTTCTCTCCTTTTATATATATATATTTTTTAGCTGTGACCGAGCAATTTGTGATGCCGAAGTTTTTATTTACTATTAATTTTTGTTACCTTGTTTTCATTTTATTGGCATATCTTTTTGATTATCATGAATATATAGGTGTAATCTTGTATAATGTGAGTAGCTATGATCTTGCTGTGTGAGTGGAGGGGTCTGTAGGTAGTAAGTCTCCTCTATAAACCCCTGTCCATTATACAAAATTACACGTATATATTCATGATAATCAAAAAGAAATGTCAACAAAATGAAAACAAGGTAAAAAAATGAATAGAAAATAAAAACTTCGGCATCACGTCTTACTCTGGCACAACACAAAATATATATGAGAGGAGAGAAAAAGAAAAGGAATGAACTCTGAAACATCGCATATAAAATAAGAACATAATATAGTACAGGTTTTTGTTATCCCAGTCCTTGTATAGCTAATAAGCCGTCACCACCGCCGCTCTGCTAGTATTCGTAGTCACCACCACCGCCATCGCCCTCACTCATCATCATCACCACACACCATCGCCACCACTCACCATCATCACCACACACCATCGCCACCACTCACCATCATCACCACACACCATCGCCACCACTCACCATCATCACCACACACCATCGCCCTCACTCACCATCATCATCACACACCATCACCTCAACAACCACCACCACCACATACCATCACCACCACACACCATCACCACCACACACCATCACCACCACACACCACCACCACCACACACCACCACCACACACCACCATCACCACACACCACCACCACACACCACCACCACCACACACCACCACCACACACCACCATCACCACACACCACCACCACACACCTTCACCACCACCACACACCTTCACCTCAACCACCAGGCTAAAGTTTCTCATTAAATTACTATACTTGTAGATGTTTCTAGCTATTCACATGGTATTGAAGAGTAGTTTTCATTATAAAAGAAAAGTTCCAGGACTTGGTGAAGGTAGAGACAGCGAGTCTTCCTCCTTGACTCACACTGAACGCCTCCAGGCAGGGATTTAAGGTGGGCTTTATGCCTGTGAGAGATGAGGGACTAGAGCTGAAGATTTTTGAGGAGATGGAAAAAGTTGTCAGTGAGGATCTAAAAAGGAAGACAAAGAAATGTAAGTCTGCGTTGAAGACCCAAAGAAGAGTTACGGCGCACCTGACGTCACCCTGGGATTGAGGGTTGTAAGGAGTCCCTGGGGCCGTGCAGGTGTTGTGTTGTCCTGCGCCAGGGTTGTGAGGGAAAGCAAGTCAACAGGTCGTTAAGAGACACGTTAGATGTTGTTAATCCTTGTCAGTCCCCGGCAACGTGTTGGTGTTTGTACTGCGATGGTGTTGTTGGGTTTGGCGAGGGATCGTAATAAAAGAGGTGATACGTATATGAAAGACATAAAAAATGTATTCAGTACAACATGACTACAGGAGAGAAATGCGGGTGAAATGGACGGGAAAGGCGATTGTCCTATTCGAAGATGATGCCCCTGGCGCGCTGCTCCTCGGCGAAGCGGATCTGGTCTATGGCGTGTTGGGGCATGGGCGGGGCCGTGGGCAGCAGGGGGGACTGGGGCTGGAAGCCGTTCTCATCGGCGATGTAGGTGACCTCGGCGAAGGTGCCGTCGGGGAGGGGAAATCTGTGGACGGAAGCAAAGGATCACATTAGAGGGTAACAGTTAGCTGCTGCTGCTGCTGCATCACGTGTTGTTAATCCTTGTCAGTCCCCGGCAACGTGTCAGTGATCCTTAACCCTGGTGAGGCAGAACCCACCTGTAAGAGCCCTGCATGTTGCTCTGGCCCTCCAGGCCGATGCTGCCAGATCTCTCCTCGGCGATGCCGTTGTCGGCCTCGAAGGCGAAGTTGAAGTTTCCGTCGCCGTTGTCCTGACGGTCGTCGCGGAGGACGAGGACGATGGGGCGCCCATTGTCGAATTGCGGGGCGGCGGCGGCCACGGCGGCCAGGCAGGCGAGGAGAACCTGTGGGAGGGAGAGTGCTGGGAATGAGTGTTTCGAGGGGCGTAAAGGCATGTCTGGCCAAGACTGTAGAGTGAAAATTAACCAGGGTTAAATATATTCTTTGGGAAGCCCTGTTACTACTGTCAACCTAGGGCGATCACTGCAGGAGTATACGGGAGGCGATAGACGCGGACGAGTGGCAAGGCAGAGTACTCACGAACTTCATGTCTGGAGTGTGTGGATGCGCCGTGGACGATGGATGCCTTGTGGATCGCGGCCTATTTATATGCCCTGCCGACCGGCCTCGGGCGAGTAAGGGAAGGGAAGGGAAGGTGGAAGGGCGGGTCTATGCTGTATAGAGGGCGGAGTTAGGGCTCCGGTTTTCATGTAATCCTTGACAGGTGTTTGACCGTCGCGTTTACTGGACCTGTTTGTCTGCCTTGCATGGCCACCCAGCGTGTGTGCAATACAGTGTCTTGAGCCGCGTTGACTGTATGGCCGCAGCCTGGATTATCCGCATCTGTTATTTACCAGGCCTAGTATGTTACCCAGGTGCTCTGATGAGAATAATCAGGTGAGGAGGGATGGAGGGATGGAGGGGAGGAAGGGGGGCAATAGGCAGGAAAGGTGAATGGGAGGCAGAAAGAGAGAGGGCCCGGGAAGAGGATGCTGGTGACCTTCTGTGGTGACCAGTTAGGCCGCAGCGGGAACCAGAATAAATTACCCTCC
>JACEEZ010005770.1:435849-463349 GCA_016584305.1 Chionoecetes opilio | reverse complement strand
GCTACATATCACGTGAATGCTGACCTCCTTAATGTTAATGCTGACCCTACTTAATATACCTTATCCTTTATATATAGTGACTCATCTAGCCCCTGTGACCTTCCTTAACTCTATTAATTACAGCGTGTGACCTCTTATGACCCAATGAATGTATAATCCTGGTATTGTTTTTGAGTAGTTATAGTATAGTGTGTGTGTGTGTGTGTGTGTGTGTGTGTGTGTGTGTGTGTGTGTGTGTGTGTGTGTGTGTGTGTGTGTGTGTATTGGTCTTAGTCCAGTCCATGCGTTAGGTCAAAGGTCATGTTTGGCTGCAGATGGAAGGTGTCAACTGGGTCAAGATTATCATACCTGTATAATTAGTGGTGTAACTGTCTTAAAGTGTGTATCAGACGTGTTATAGATGTGTATGTGTGTGTGTTTGAGAGAGAGAGAGAGAGAGAGAGAGAGAGAGAGAGAGAGAGAGAGAGAGAGAGAGAGAGAGAGAGAGAGAGAGAGAGAGAGAGAGAGAGAAAGAGAAAGAGAGAGAGAGAGAGAGAGAGAGGAGATCAGATCAGATCAGATCAGATCAGACCAAAACGTTTATTGTGAATAATGTACACATTATACATAATACATATACAATTAAGGGTACAAAATAGACAAAGGGCGCACCCCCCATGCAGGTTGCATGGGAAGGATTGCCATGATTAATGAAGTTAGATAGTAACAATGTTAATTACATTCAGATATGCATATACAAAAGACTATGTATGTTACATATATTAAGTCCTTATGAGGCATTGGCAAAGTTTGGGTGACTGTTTTGACTTGGATAAGGTTACATGGTTGTAGATAATAGTGCAGCAGCCCAGCATAGGAGCATTGGCACATCTGCCTCTAAAAGAAATCAGAGAGAGAGAGAGAGAGAGAGAGAGAGAGAGAGAGAGAGAGAGAGAAGAGAGGAGAGAGAGAGAGAGAGGAGAGAGAGGAGGAGAGAGAGAGAGAGAGAGAGAGAGAGAGAGAGAGAGAGATCTTGACAAAAATCGCAAAAGTAACCTAATCTCTCCATCTCGGTCCTCCTTTTTTTTCCCTAGATGCTGAGGGGAATGGAGAAGGTAGAGGGAAGCGGAGAAAGGGAGGGATGGGGGGCGGGAGGAGGGAAGGAGAACTGGAATATACGATCAGTAGGCAGAGATGAGCGAGGAGAAAGTGAAATGTTGATGGATATGACCTTTCTCCATCGCAGCGAAAGTAGTAGTAGTAGTAGTATAGCAGTAGCAGTAGTAGTAGTAAGTAGTAGTAGTAGTAGTAGTAGTTGTAGTAGTAGTAGTAGTAGTAGTAGTAATAGTAGTAGTAGTAGTATAGTAGTAGTAGTAGTAGTAGTAGTAGTAATAAGATAATTAGATAAGATAAATCTGAGTGTGTGTAGGTATGTGTAAGTAGGTAGTAATGGTAATGAAGGAATAGCTATTGACAGGTAAAACGAAACAGGTGTGTGTGTGTGTGTGTGTGTGTGTGTGTGTGTGTGTATGTGTGTGTGTGTTTGTGTGTGTGGTGATGGGGTTAAGAGGTGTAAGTATGAAGTGAATCAGACGAATCTTTTCATGCTTGTTTGATGGGAATGCAGTGAAGGGAATGAGCTGTGCGGTGGGAAAGGGTGAGGTTAACCTGTGTATGACTACTTACTTGTATCTATCTTTGTACTATCTATCTTTCTATCTATATCTTTCTTTCTAATGTATCTATATTTGAAGCTGTTACTCTCTCTGTACCTGAATGTCTGTCTATATATTGTCTATTTCTTTCCTCCATGTATGTATGTTTGTATATTTGTACGTATGTATATGTATGTATGTATGAAAGCGTTAAGATGGTGTAGTGTTTAGCATGTTCGGATCATATTACCAAAGAGGTTCGTCAGGTCTGAGAGTGGTGTGTGTGTGTGTGTGTGTGTGTGTGTGTGTGTGTGTGTGTGTGTGTGTGTGTGTGTGTGTGTGTGTGTGTGTGTGTGTGTGTGTGTGTCAGAAATGGTCTATACGCCACTCAGAAATGTAAACAGGCGTCAAGTATGAAAGAAATGTATGCAAGAATGTATGTATGTGTGTATGTTGTCACTCCCTATCTCATGACACACACACACACACACACACACACACACACACACACACACACACACACACACACACACACACACACACACACACACACACACACACCCCACACCCACACCCACACCCACACACATCTATCCATATCTGGATATCAACATGGTTTTCGTGCTAACCATTCAACAGAGTCTGCAATACTACAGTTTACCAATAATATATATAACAGCTTGGAAAGAAAATTACATGTTGTAGGAGTTTTTATGGATTTGTCAAAAGCGTTTGATACAATAAATCATCACATACTACTGGATAAATTAAAGCAAATAGGAATCAGAGGTGTACCGCTGAAATTATTTGAAAATTATGTTACCAATAGGTCACAGGCTGTATACTGCAACACAAAATATTCTTGCTTTAACTCTATATCTGCAGGTGTACCACAGGGGTCAATTTTAGGACCAACACTTTTTCTTATATACATTGATGATATAGTAAATGCCAGCTCTAAATTTAGATTTACCATATGTGCCGATGATACAAACTTGCTGCTGGAAGATAATGATATACACAGTCTCCATTCAAATCTGATTACAGAGTTACATTTAATAAATGACTGGATAAAAGTAAACAAACTAAGACTCAATATAACCAAAACTAATTATATTTTTTTTCAAAACCGGTCCATAAAAAATCACATACCTCCACTATTGCTTGACGGTAAAGATCTACAATGTGTAACCCATACACAATTTCTTGGTGTCATTATTGATGAAAATCTGAATTGGAACCTTCATATAGATAGCATATATTCAAAACTCTCTAGAATGTGTGGTATATTGTATAAAGTCCGTAATTATCTAACAGCTGAAGCCATGATAAGTATCTACTACACCCTGTGTTACCCCCATCTCATTTACTGTGTGCCTATATGGGCTTGTAATTGGCCTTCTTTCCTAAGAAACTTAAAAGTAATACAAAACAAAATTTTTAGATGCATATTTTTTATGGGTAAATTTGATTCAACAGCTACTTTATATTCAGACAATAAACTTCTTGATTTTTTTAATATTCATAAATGTTTTGTTCTTTACTTCATGTTTAAAAATATAAAAAATGCTCCAGGTACTTCTATTTATAAATTTGTAGAATCAACGCATGGAACCAGAGGAAGCAATATGAATTTAGTATGTCCACAGTTCCGTACAACACTCTTTAAGAACAGCATAATTTGCTTTGGTCCTCAACTATGGAATGCTCTGCCTACACCCATAAAACTACTTACTAATAATATCAGCTTTTTTGAATTCAAGAGGAGAATAAAAAATCATTTCCTTGTCCTTCAGACCTCACAAACATCCCACGAGTGATAGGTAGAATATGTATTTCATGTACATTTAAGATGCCATACATGTATACATGTATAGTATTTATGTATGTAGTTTGGTATGTGGTTTAGTCATAGTGTAGTATTTTCATAGTCATAGTAGTAGTATTATATATATAAAGTATGTATTGGATAGCATAGGTTACGAAAGTTCTTATTTTGATTTTTTCATGTAAATGTATATGTATATGTGTCATTGCATAGATATGGATGAATGAATGATCGTATATATGCGTGTGTGTGTATGTATATGTATGTATGTGTGTATGTGCATATATGTGTATATGTGTGTATGTGTGTACGTATATGCATATGTGTATGTCTGTATGTGTATATGTATGTATATATGTATATGTATGTATATATTTTTTTTGCTTCACGTTACAAAGTAGTATATTTTTACTACATAAACAAACAGCCAACTGATTCTGCTCAGCACATATAACTTATATCTGAACATGTCTGTCAGGGAGCCTTGGCTCGACAGACCGTGCCAACGACCACTTTTTATGTAATTACTGAATGTATATATTTACTAGTAATGGCAATAAACTTTACTTACTTACTTACTTACTTACACACACAAAAACACACACACACGAAGGGACAACTAGAATATTACTGTTATAAGTAAAAAAAGTTGCAGAAAGAGTAATAGGAGGAGGAGAAACCGGCGGTGATTGGAAGAAAATAATAAGGTCATATCTATATACTACGTGAGGTGCATGTAGTTATATATTTTCATTTTCGGATTTTCAATATTTTTATTTTGTCTATTGAAGTAGTGTTAATAAAGTTAATGGAAAATGTTGATGGTGATGGCAAAAACGATGTTGATGAGATTGATTTTAATGATGGTGGTGGTGGTGGTGGTGGTGGTAGTTATTTTCTTTTTTTTTTTTGCTTATTTTTTCTTATTTAGCATTTTCTTTTCTCTTCCTTTTCTGATTCTTCCTTATTTTTTTTCCATCATCTTTTTCTTTTTCTTCTTCTTCATGCTTCATCTTTACCCTCCTAGTTTTTCTTCCTCTTCATCGATTCTTCTTCAATTCTTCTTTGATTCTTGTTACTGGTTGAGTGGAAGAAGTGGTGCTGTTGTTGAACACATGTTGTTCTTCCTCGTTTTCGTCAAATCGTCGTCGTTTTTTTTTGTGAACGTGTTTTTTCTTTTTTGGGTGTTTAAGCGTTTTTGGTGGCCTCATGAGATTTGTGCTATATTCCTGCTCTGTCATTAATTTTTATGTGTGTCTCAATACTTAATGAACCACGTAGGTACACTTATATATGCGCTTCAGTAGTTATAACTATATAGTAATTTTTACACTTTATAGTAATTTCGCCCTAAATGCAAGGCTGTGGAATCTGTCGGTATCCAAACACTCGTTTCAGACTCCGACCCGACTGCGACTCCTTGATTTATTATGTGCCCGAATTATGTATTTATATATTGAATAGTTAGACATTAAAACGTAAGAAGAGCAATATGCTGCTAAAAGTTTATTCTAAAAAATAAAACCTTAATAAATCATTAATGCCACCTCATACTGGATATCATAATGCATATCCTCTGCCCACTTTATCTCATCTCTATTTTATCTTCGTCTTTATGGACTGTTCCTGGACTCTGTGAACTACCTTCAGACTCTCACTGCTGTATCGACTGTCTCTCCCTGTCACTCTCTGCACTATATCTCCTTGCGTCATAAAAGAGACTCAGATCACATATGCTTCCTGGTAAAACTCAAATATTTTCTCATTTCCCCTCATTGTTCCTCATTTCCGTTCCGGGGGGCACCATGAGGCTCTGATCATCGCAGGGGAAAAAATCTTGCCTGTGCCACTACATTGTAAGTTTTTATGTATGGCTAATGTAAGTTTTTGTAAGAGATGTAAATTTACTTAACAAAAAAAAAGTGCCACAGCGTTTAAGGGCCAACCACCACGACCCTCAAAACAATGATAAGAACCTGCAGGGCCTTCATCTGAGCCCGCGAGGAAAATTTAAGCTTACAGACGCTATAGGCTTATGCAAAATAATAATAATGCTTATGATTTATAGGAGCAAACACGTCATAACTGTTTTCTTTGCTGTTTATTCGTAACTTCAGCCTTCTCGCGGACACAAGCGGAACACAGAGGCCGCCGCACAAACCTCTAACCTTATTACATACTTCAATCAATTACTCATGTTATTATTTTTTAGAATCATATATGCCTTGATAGAACAAGCGAATAGACTTATGATGGTAACTCAGCTTTCGTCACACACACACACACACACACACACACACACACACACACACACACCACACACCCACCCCACCCACCCACCCACCCACCCACCCACCACCCACGCACGCACGCACGCACGCACGCACGCACGCACGCACGCACGCACGCACGCACGCACACACACACACACACACTAGACCGTGGTCCTCCCCTGCTGGAGGCCCGAAAAAAAAAAAAAAAAAAAAAAAAAATCACAACACACACACACTACTATTGGACTAGCACATTATATAATCACGTGAAATTTCCAGATAGAGTAGAGTTGCAGGTGTGATAGACAGGTAGATAGATCAGCTCAATAGTGACGGGCCGCGCTTTTCCTTCTAATAATTATCTACTCCGGGAGCCAAGGGGTGTTTTCATGTTTGAGAGGGCCCCGAGATCACTCACCTGATTTTGATAGAGGACCACCTGGGGCATACTATTAACGAGAGTAACTCAGCTGAAACCTAGCAATAATCTCATAAATCACGGATTTGTCAAAATTATGTTTTCCGGACATGACCCTCCGAATGACGGGTGAGCCTCCTTTCGATCGCCATAGCACCTAAAGAAATTCACTTACGGAAATGAATTACCACTCAAAATAAAGCTTAACGTATTTGCTACAAGATTTAGCTAAAGTGAAGTTGATTACACAATTAACATTTTCAGTAGGATCGTAAATACAAAGTTATATCAATTTAAAAAAAAAAATCTAGGGTTGTAATACACAAAAAATAAAATAAAATATATGGAGTGATAAATCTCAGTTCTTTAGTTTGTACTAGTTTATTACACATTAGAGAAGTTTTTAAAACTACCAAACAGAATAATGTAGGTCCATGTGAACGTTTAGGGTCAAATTAAAAGAAATGATGAATTTACTAAAACCTGAGGTAAATACCACTACACTTTCTCTCAAGTTTATGACATGAGATGTACAAACAGAAAAGTCTCGTTTATCTTAGCTTCCTTTTTGAAGGAAAAGTAGGTTTTTAAGAGCAGTCGTGATGAATAAGGATGGTCTTGGTGACCCAATTGGAAAAATGTTATGTCCACTCTCTTAAGTACATAAGGGAAATCAAACTTGATTCTACACTGAGAAACTGAATGAATGAATCTTACAATAGTTTGTTTATTTGTTTGTTTGTTCCCAATAGTAAAAGGATGTAATATAAATTGGAAAATGGTTCCATTTTACGAAAATGATGAGTCCAATTTTCACGAGGCGTGTGGGCTGGGGTCACTTAGTACATAATCATCTAGCACCTATCCTTTATCTAACTAGCTGGATTATTACATCCTTTGTCAGAAGCTTGGCAGCTGCAGTACTGACAACAAATTAGCTCATATTGTCTACAAACACATCGCTTAGTGGCACAGGACGTGCATTTACATGGCATTGGAAAGTCATCTGACAGAAAGACCTGACATCGTTCCGGCTCAAGGATGCCACCAGCCGCGCTGTAGCCAAAATTCCTTGGATCAAGGTACACTTTCTCCAGACAGTGTAGTTGCATGTACGTCCTGTAAAATGCCCTGAGAATATGCCCCTTGATAGAACGACTGCTGGGGGGTAGGTCAAGGATAGTCTTTTTGCTCTGTTGGAAGAGGTGATATCTTACCGTAGATAACAGTTAAGTCGCCAGGACAACTTTTTTTTCTATTTACAGACGTGTGGTGGCGTTAATACTTACATTTCTACATCCATGATTTCAGGAAAGTTAGAAGGGGCTATCTGGAGAGTCTGTATCATTTTGTGTCTTCATCTGTGTCATATTAGGTCTATAAATGGAACAAATGACAAAAATATCTACAAAGTGGCTACCAACAGTAGAGTCGCCATCTAGTGTTTATTTACTGAGTGTCGTACCGCTGTCGTCGTCGCCCGAAAAAAAAATGCGTAGCGAAATTTGAAACCGTCTATACTTGCAGATACAAAGCATAAAACAACGCTGAAACAGGGTAGATTATACAGTCATGATATAAACTACTGTGTATTATCTTCAGTGGCACATAAAAATCAGTAGTGATGCTATAATTCGTAATATTTGGCGCCTGGCGACATCACTGCAGGTGGCGACTTTACTGTTATCTACGGTAGCTCATCCATTGTTTTGCATTGTGTTCCAGACTTGTACACATTAACTAGAAACTCTTCTATCAATGGAAAGTCAATCTCATTTTGGTGTTTTCCGAAGTTTTGGAGGTAGTGACACGGATTGGCTTTCAGTCCAGCTGCTTTTGTGCTGAATTAGCTTGTTGAATCACAACCTGTGAGATGATGCAGTGCTACAAGTACTTTGTTGAATCACAACCTGTGAGATGATGCAGTGCTACAAGTACTTTGTTGAATCACAACCTGTGAGATGATGCAGTGCTACAAGTACTTTGTTGAATCACAACCTGTGAGATGATGCAGTGCTACAAGTACTTTGTTGAATCACAACCTGTGAGATGATGCAGTGCTACAAGTACTTTGTTGAATCACAAGCTGTGAGAGGATGCAGTGCTACAAGTACTTTGTTGAATCACAAGCTGTGAGAGGATGCAGTGCTACAAGTACTTTGTTGAATCACAAGCTGTGAGATGATGCAGTGCTACAAGTACTTTGTTGAATCACAAGCTGTGAGAGGATGCAGTGCTACAAGTACTTTGCAAGTTTCCATGCCTAACCTCTCAGCCAAGGTATGAAGAGGAATATATTTGGTAGTATTTCCCACACCAGCTCTACAGTCTACATGGACCTACATTCTTCTGTTTGGTAGTTTTAAAAACTTCTCTAATGTGTAATAAACTAGGACAGACTAAAAAACTGATATTTGTCAGTCCATATATTTTATTTTATTTTTTGTGTATTACAACTTTAGATTTTTCAAATTTTTGATATAACTTTGTATTTACGATCCTACTGAAAATGTTCATTGTGTAATCAACTTCGCTTTAGCTAAATCTTGTAGCGGATAAGTTAAGCTTTCTTTTGAGTGGTAATTCATTTCCGTAAGTGTCTTTGTTTAGGTGCTATGGCGATCGAAAGGAGGCTCACCCGTCATTCGGAGGGTCATTTCCGGAAAGCACAATTTTGACAAATCCGTGATTTATGAGATTATTGCCAGGTTTCAGATGAGCTACCCTCGTTAATATTATGCCCCAGGTGGTCCTCTATCAGAATCAGGTGAGTGATCTCACGGCCCTATCAAACATGATATATGTCCCATGCTCCGGAACTACAACAGGAACAGGAAGATGGTACGGATCCCAGATGATGCTATATTGTATATCGCCGCGGTGGTCCTCGGCGATGTGGATCTGCTCGATGGCGTGGGCGGCGAGAGGGGGGCCCATGGGGATCAGGGAAGACGGAGCGGTATCCATTCTCGTCGGCAATGTAGCGCACTTCGGCGACGCCACCTCCAGGAAGCGAGTAGCTGGGGGGAACAAAGCACAGACGTCAGGAAGTATACAAGAGAGTTAAAGAGACTACGAGAGATACAAGATGATAACGATAGTATATACGTACAAGGAAATTGCATAGCTGAGAGTGAAAGGAATGTTCATGCTAACGCAAATTATGTTAAGATTAATCGCGAGGCAAAATCAAATCTCATTTACTTTGAAGTGTGCATCTAGTCTGTTTTTAAATGTATTTATTGTGCTGGCTTCGACGACATTAGCTGGTAACTTGTTCCATCGATTGACTACTCTGGCATTAAAATTATTCTTTCGAAGATCTGTGTTGAAATGTTGTCCATTTAGTTTTAAACCATAATGTATTTTGCTGTCACTTGAGGAGAGAACTCAAAAGGTTCTCGTGGTTGATGATATCGAACCCTTTCAAAACCTTAAATGTTTCTATCAAATCCCTTCGAATTCTACGATTCTTCAAGGAAAACATATTTAGTTTTCGTAACTTCTCTTTATAAGTCAAATTTTGCATAGATAGAATAAAATTGGTCGCTATTCTTTGAACTGATTCTAACTTGGCTGGGGAGGAAGAGGAAGAGGTGGACTTAGGAGAATGAAATATGTGGTAAGATTAATAGACCACGAGGCAATGGAGCTCACAAGACGTCCATTGTTTGCAGCCTAAGAAAAGGTGCTTCGTCAGGCTAAGAAGGACGTGCGAGACAGGTATATGGGAGGAAATGTGACAGGAAGGAAGTTAAAAAAAAAGGTCGAGATCTAAAATGAGAATGGATTTAGATTTATTGGTTTTTGGAGAGGAGAAATAAAAGGTTCATGTGAGATATCGAACCTTTAAAAACTAAATGTTATCAATCCCTTCGAATTTACGATTCAATGAAAAGCAGATTAGTTGCAATCTCGTAAAGTAAATTGCAGAAAAAAAGAAAAAATTGGTCGTATTATTGAATAATTTTTATTGTGGGGTGAAGAGGATAGGTGATTACAGAAGAAAAATGTGAAGATTATCATGAGCTAACTTTAGGCATGTAGCAAAAGAGGTCGCAGTTGTGAGCCTAAGAAAAGGGCTCGTAATGCTAATAAGAACGGGAGAAAGAAATAATGAGAAAAATATGTTCGCAGAAGGAATACTAAAAAAAGGTTACCGGTATTAAATTAATAAGTATATTAGAATGACAATAGCATGTTAAAAAGAGAGAGCATAGATAGTAAAGAGAATGAATATCACATTATTATAAAGAATGAGAGAAAAGAAGTAGAAGAGAGAGAGAGAGAGAGAGAGAAGGAGAGAGAGAGAGAGAGAAGAGAGAGAGAGAGAGAGAGAGAGAGAGAGAGAGAGAGAGAGAGAGAGAGAGAGAGAGAGGAGAGAAGAGAAGAGAGAGAGAGAGAGAGGAGAGAGAGAGAGAGAGTTTCTGAATACTTACTGCCCCAACTTACCCACCTTTTAAGCCATATTTGTAACTAATAACTGTATAAATAAAAAAATAAAAAACAGAGGAGCCTCACCTATAGGAACCCTGAATGTTGCTCTGGCCCCTTGATCCTGGAGTGCCCACAGCGCTCATTTGAATACCGTTCTCGGTCTCAAATGAGTAGCGGAAGTTGCCATCACCGTAGTTCTCGCGTTCGTCCTTCAGGATAGCGATGGGGCGGTAGTTGTCGTATCTGGGCGCCGGGGTGGGCACGGGTGCTGGCAGGCTTGTGCGGAAACGACCGGGGAAGAAGCGACTGAACTGAGGGGAGGCGAAGGCAGCGGCGGCCAGGCAGGCGATGATAACCTGAAGGAGGAAGAACGTCAGGTTGTTTTTAAAGAGAGAGAGAGAGAGAGAGAGAGAGAGAGAGAGAGAGAGAGAGAGAGAGAGAGAGAGAGAGAGAGAGAGAGAGAGAGAGAGAGAGAGAGAGAGAGAGAGAGAGAGAGAGAGAGAGAGAGAGAGAGAGGAACATTTACTTAGAACATAAAAACATAAGAAAATAAGGACGCTATAAGAGGCCGTGAGGCCTACACGTGGTAGTTCCTGTCACCTAACACTACCTACATCCACCTTTCTCCTTTCTTCCCCATCCATGAACCTATCCAGCCCCTCTTTAAAGCTCCCCAATGACTCCGCACTAACTACCTGTCTACTGAGTCCATTCCAATCATTCACCACCTTATTTGTGAACCAGTTTTTCCCTATTTCCTTTCTAAATCTACGCCCTTCCAGCTTGAATCCATTACTTCTTGTTCTACCCTGGTTAAAAGCCGTAAGAACTTTTCCTACCTCTCCTTTATTAAGTCCCTTTATCCATTTAAAAACTTCTATCCGATCGCCGCTTACTCTGCGTCTCTCGAGTGAGTGTACCTTTAATAATAACTTCAATCTCTTCTCATAACTAAAGTTGTGCATTTCTAGTATCATTTTGGTCATCCTTCTCTGCACTGATTCTAATAAGGCTATATCCATCCAGTAATATGGAGACCAAAACTGAACCGCATAGTCTAGGTGAGGTCTGACTAGAGCCAGATAAAGCTTTAGAATAACTTCCGCACTTCTACTTTTAACACTTCTGGTTATGAATCCTTACACTCTATTAGCTCTATTTCTAGCTTCAATACATTGTTTCCTAGGTCGGAGGTCTGGACTCACCCTCACTCCAAGATCTTTTTCACCTTCTGATCTTTTCAGCGATACATTGCTTATGGTGTATCTATTACCAGGGTTCTATCATTCATAACGCTGCACTTATCAATATTAAATTCCATCTGCCATCTGACTGCCCACTCATTAAATTTAACTAAGTCTCCCTGCAATATGTTTACATCAGACTGTGATCCAATAATCCTACCTACCTTAGTACCATCAGCAAACTTGCTGATATCACTGCTAATCCCACTATCCAAGTCGTTGATGTAAATCAAAAATAGTAATGGACCCAAAACAGACCTTATGGAACTCCACTTGTCACCTGTCTCCATTCAGATTTAGAACCATTAATTGTAACCCTTTGTTGCCTATTAATTAGCCAAGCTCTGATCCAACGAAGAACCTTCCCATCTATTCCATGAGCCTTAACCTTATTTAAGAGTCGCTCGTGTGGTACTTTGTCAAATGCCTTACTAAAGTCTAAGTATATTATATCATAATCCTTATCATTATCTACCGTCTCATAAAATTTCCTATAAAAACTCAATAAATTGGTGAGACATGACCTACCCTTGGTGAATCCATGTTGTGAATCATTGATCAAACTATGTTTATCTAAGTGGTCTCTAATGTTTTTTGCAATAATAGATTCCAATAATTTACCCACCACTGACGTTAGACTTATGGGTCGATAATTTGACTTTAGTCCTCTGTCTCCCTTCTTAAATACGGGGATTACATTTCCTTTCCTCCACAATAACGGCACATCGCCTATCTTAACCGATTTCCTAAAAATGTGCACTAACGACTCACTAACAACCTCTTTGCATTCTTTTAATACTCTGGGATACACTTCATCTGGTCCTGGCGATTTAAAATTCTTCATTTTATCTATACCCTCTTCCACCATTTCCCTAGTTATCACAATATCTTTGAGTTTCTCCTCATCGTTTCACTTGATAATTTAATGTTTCTTCACTCACAGGAAGTTATGAATCTGCCATGAAAGTGCTTGTATAGGGAAAAATATGTAGTAAAAAATCGCACAATAAGAATACGAGGTGAAGGAAGGAATGGGTGCATTGTGCTTTGTGTTTTCTGGAATGGTTTTATCATCGTTATTATTATTATTATTGTGGGAATTTATGTCACATACATATATTTAATAAGAGGTCTTACCTAGTGATGCAAAAAAAACGGTTTTTTTTATCGGTTTTTTTTGTTGAAAAAAAACATGTTTTTTTTGTTTTTTTTTGTTTTTTTTAAACACAGCCAAAGTTGCTCAGATATTAATATTAAGTACATAAAAACAGGTGTATTTGATTCATCCCTCCACATATGTGTACCTATCTTATCCAAAGAGGCACAGACACAGTATAAAAATAAACATAAGTAAATGACCTTTTTTGTCAGATGCTGCAACAAGTGTAGATGCTGTATATGGGCCAATATGGCAACCTTACAAAATCTACTCTAGTCTTAGCACAATCTTCAGGGATTAAACACTACAAATTTTCCTTGTCATCAATGGTTAAACTGTTTATACATACACATAAAATAGGATATACAGTAAATTTTTATTTGTGAATTTTAATTTTTTATTTGAAATTGAGTCCCGGCTCAGAATCTTGAAAGATGGCCTCAGAGTCTTGAAGAACTTTGCCCACAACTTATTATCCACCATGCTTAGTGGGCAGCCACTTGCATAGATAGCCTTCGCTAACTGCATTTGAGCTTCTTCCTGTAATGGAAATGGATTATAATATCATGCAGTGGTGAGCAAGAGTGTAGACTATTGAACTAAATTATTGACTTTATTTTATTATTATAAACAAATTTGTACAATGAAGATTCCAATGTAGAAATTGAGATGGTAGCCATTAATCATGATACTGATAGACAGATTACTGAATGTTGACATTGGAGACACATTAGTGTATACAATATATAATTGTAACATATTATATACTTACTGTTTGTGTGTCTGTCATTTTGTCAACATATGTGTATGAAGCAATCTTCTGCTGTGTTGTCTTTTTGGCTTTGGCAGGATTGGAAGTCACTGGAGTGATTCCAGAACTGACAGAGACAGATGACCCAGGGCGGCCAGTGTCAGGTCTACTTGTTGTGCCTGTGGCTGTGTCAGGGCTGGGGCTCGGCATCGGAATCGGACTTGTGAAAAATGAATCATCTAATGTCCTTTGCATTGTATAAGTGCTTGTACTTGTTGCACTTGTATCATGCAAGAGCAACTGCATTTCCATGTCTGAGTCACTGTCTATGCCTTGTGATCTTTCCTCAGTAGTTTCAGCATCAGTAGGAACTGTTTTTTGGCCTTTATCATGTGTCAAATACTTTTTCTTGATTTTTTCATCACATTTCTTGCACTTTTCTATATGGTTTACCATCCGACTTCCATTTTTTGACACTACTGTCGAGCAAAATAAGCATTTCACTTTTGCCACTTTCCCATCACTTGGGACATCTTTGAATAATTTGGCAACTGGAGTCTTCTTTCTGCCTGGCATTGTAGCTTTTACTCACATTACCTTCTTCTTCTTTGTGTTGAGGGTTGTGGACGGTACTCACACTACCTACACTGGCTACACAACAAAGAGTACTGATAATAACACAAACTTACACTGTTGCCAAATCTCAGTCACAGTGGTGCCAAACCTCTTATGAGACAAAATTCCAGAAACTACATCAAATTGGCAGAAAACACTTATTTATCACCACCATCAAAGGTACATTATTAACACACATGTGTTTGGGAGTTAAAGATGCAACAGGTTCATTGTAAAATAAATAAAATACATCAAAACATGACACACAGAAAATGGGAAATGACCTAAAATCATAGAAAACTATGTTTGAGGGGTATACTGTTTTATTTGATAATCTAGAAACAATTGTAATGTGTTTTTTTTTCTTGCTGAGTTATTTAAAACACAATATTTAAAAAAAAACGAAAATATCCTTGTTTTTTTTGGTCACTGTTTTTTTTGTAAAAAAAACATGTTTAAAAAAAAAAAAACGGCATGGTTTTTTTTTAGTTGCATCTCTAGTCTTACCTAATCAAAACCCATCGTCTATCTCATCCCGACACAATACCCCAACTATTCAACTAACTAGGATACTTATCGGTGGATAGTGGGTTGAAATCGTTGTAGGCTTTTATCAATAATGCCTGTCCTGTGATCCGAAGTGGTCAGCGCGTGATCGAGGCCGCCCGTGAAGGACAGAGGCGGAGGGCTGGAGGCGGTGTGCTTTGATATGGGCGTCAGGAGGTTTTCATAACACAGTTATCTTGACGCGCGGCCATAATCTCTTGTGTCGTATTTTAACATGTCCTTTTATTTAACACTTATATGTACAAAGTGAAAGTATGTACAAATCTCTTCATTAATAAATGGAGAAGAGATGTTAATCCCGTGAGGGCTGGAAGTGTACTTATATACAAGCACGTATATTTAACAATAGATGTTACTCCAGCAAGGGCCTGGAGTGTACTAATATCTCCGTGGGCGGAGCGGGCAGCGGCCACCACAAATTACACGTGTCACCTTTAGGTAGGCGGCAGGTGGACTACCATAATTGGTGCAAATTTAAAGGACGGCGGCCAGTGACCGGTCGCTCCAAATTAAGGTGCAAATGCTTAATAACCACTGGGAATGTTAATTTATATTATCCCAGTACTTATCATTTACTTAAATTACCTTAATTATACCCATTACCATTATAATTATATATATACATCCCTACGCTCCTCCTATGATGAGTGGACAACAACTCCCTCACTAGGGGGGGGGGGGAACAAACCACCACTGCCAATTATTGAGAGGGTGGTTGGTGGATAATTTCCACAATTATTGTTTTTGTTGTAATTCCTGGTGCCTGTTGTTATTGCATTGGTTATTTTTTGTTCATTCAGGCTGTTGTTCTTTTCAAATTTCTTTTCACTTCAAAACGAATCAATTTAATATTATCACTCTTTTGTCACATTTCACAAAACACAACGCAGTATAGCTTCACACACACACACACACACACACACGTCACACACACACACACACACACACACACACACACACACACACACACACACACACACACACACAACACACACACACACACACACACACACACACACACACACGGAGGGAGTACTCCGTAGTGTAGTAGTAGCACGCTCGTTTCACAACCGAGAAGTCCCGGGTTCGATCCCCGGGCGGAGCGAAGAGAGATGGGCGGTCTTCTTAAAACCTGAGCCCCTGTCCACCCAGCAGTAAATGGGTACCGGGTGTTAGCCGGGGGTTTGTGATCCGCCTCCCGGGGTGATGGCTTCGGCCAACACTAAGCACTAAAGATGAATGATAAAAGAAATTTAGATATGGAGATGGGGCCGTACGAGTGTAGCTCAGGCCCTGTAAAATACAACTAGATGAATACTGCTAGATGAATACACACACACGTAGTTGGGACTCCGTAGTGTAGTGGTTAGTACGCTTGGTTCACAACTGAGAAGTCCCGGGTTCGATCCCTGGGCGGAGTGGAGAAAGATGGGAGGTCTCCTTAAAACCCGAGCCCGTGTCCACCCAGCAGTGAATGGGTACCAGGTGTTAGCCTGGGTTTTGTGACCCGCTTCCCGGGTTGGAGGCTTCGGCCAACACTAAGCACTAAGGATGAATGATAAAAGAATTTTAGATATGGAGACGGGGCCATACGAGTGTAGCTCAGGCCATGTAAACATTTATTTTCTATTTTTTTTATTTTTACATTTGTGCCTATAGCGCCTGTAGGCAGTGGTGACCCAGGGCTCGGTTGGTAGGCTCTGGAAGTTCACTTGAGGGCTCTGATGGTTGGTCCTCGCCGGTGGTGGCGCAGGCAGGATTCTTATAGTGACGCCTGTGATTAGAGGCTCATGCCACCCCCTGTGTCCTCCGATGCACTCGCAATCGAAGGTAGAGTTGATGGGCAGGGCATGTGGGTGTTCTTAGGCCACTCGACGGTGCAGAAAGGTTTTGGTTTTCTTCGGGGATCGAACTCGGGTCACGGAGAACGCCAGTCGGAGACGCTAGCCACTCCGCTACCATCTCCCCAAAATACAACTTGATGAATACTACTAGATGAATACACACACACACACACACACACACACACACACACACACACACACACACACACACACACACACACGGTCACTGGAGTACTCACGAACTTCATGTTGTCAGCTGAGTGGATGAGTGTGGACAATGATACTGGATGCTGGAACGTGGTTTATATATACAACTTTTCCGAGGTCAAATAGTGTTGCTCTCCTCGAGATCTGCATGTGAGAGTGGCGTGAGGGCGTAGGAGGGGCGAGGGGAGGTGCAGGGCAGGTGGGCAAGGGCAAGGCCGTCTCAATCTATAAAGGCCTGCGCCTGAGATTTATGACGTCACGGACTGAGTCTGTACGAGGCCACCGAGATGACAAGTTTACCTACCTAATTATATGTTTATCAGTATAAAAGATATATTATTATCTTCGGAAATGTTTGTTCTATAATATTATCAAATAAAAACCCGTAAAACACACTAAAGAAATGCCATTATGAGGCTCTCAAGAAATATGCATGAACTTAAACTCTTCACCATTTAATATTTTTCTCGAAAACATTTTACATGGAGAACATCAATAGAAGCGGAATTTAGTTAGCTTTCCATTGCTATATTTTGTTTTCTGATAAATGAATTAGCAGCATGCATAAATTAGCGTTAACTAAATACATAACATCATGAAATCGGGTAATTTCCTACCTAATTATATGTTTATCAGTATAAAAGATATATTGTTATCTTCGGAAATGTTTATTCTATAATATTATCAAATAAAAAACCGTAAAACAGACTAAAGAAATGCCATTATGAGACTCTCAAGAAATATGCATGAACTTTAACTCTTCGCCATTTAATATTTTGCTCAAAAACATTTTACATGGAGAATATCAATAGAAGCGGAATTTAATTAGCTTTCCATTGCTATATTTCGTTTTCTGATAAATGAATTAGAACCATACATAAATTAGCGTTAACTAACTAAAAGGATCATGAAATCGGGTAATTTTTCCCGATTGATGATGTTATTTATTTAGTTAACGCTAATGTATGTATGGTTCTAATTCATTTATCAGAAAACAAAATATATCAATGGAAAGCTAATTAAATTCAGCTTTTATTGATATTCTCCATGTAAAATATTTTCGAGCAAAATATTAAATGGCGAAGAGTTTAAGTTCATGCATATTTCTTGAGTCTCATAATGGCATTTCTTTAGTGTGTTTTACGGTTTTTTATTTGATAATATTATAGAACAAACATTTCCAAAGATAACAGTATATCTTTTATACTGATAAACATATATTAGATAGGAAATTACCCGATTTCATGATGTTATGTATTTAGCTAACGCTAATTTATGCATGCTGCCAATTCATTTATCAGTAAACGAAATATATCAATGGAAAGCGAATTAAATTCCGCTTCTATTCATATTCTCCATGTAAAATGTTTTTGAGCAAAATATTAAATGGCGAAGAGTTAACAGTGGGTGAAAGGTGGGTGCAATGAGAGCCGTACCGCCCGTACATCCTCACACGCAGAAAGCTCGGCTCCTACTGACTCGCATAGCAGACTCTGCTACTGACGTCACGTCCATCTCGCTCTCCCAGGCGCAGGCTTTTACATACAGACGGCTTTGGCAAGGGTCAGGTGTCGGGGCGGATGCTGGCAGAACCATCTGCGCGTGACCAGGTCTGTCGGTGCTTCCGGGGGATGGGCGGGTCAGGGTTGGACGTCTTAAGGGGGGAGTTTCTACTTTTTGGTCAAAATTTTCGTAGTAAGCTGAAGTTTTTACACAATAAGCTAAATAATAAAAAAAGTGAATTTTTTTTTTTTTGAAGAAAATCTGTGAAAAAGTTTGAAGGTGATAGCAGCAGAAGTTTCCGCATAATAATTGTTTCTACAAAAATCCGTCAATTTTTGGAACATTTTTGAAACGACAATACTTTACTATTCTTAGTTGTATTATATATATTTTTGTTTGTCTAGTAAATTTGATCCCTGAACAAAATTTTCACAGTTTTTTTTAGATAGCTTATAATAATATATATATATATATATATATAATATATATATATATATATATATTAATAATATATATATATATAATATATATATATATATATTATATTAATAATATATATATATATAATATTATATATATATATATATATTAATGGTAAAAAAAATTGTTTTATTTCTATGTTTTTGCTCTAGTAATAGTTATTTTTTTACTTAGAACTATTTAGCCTCGTGAGATTTTAGTCCTTTCATTGTTGTTTTAGGTGCAGCAAAACATTTTGAAATAGGTTCATTAGTTTTTTTGGAGTGTATTTTGTTTTATAAAAAAAACTTTGTTTTGAGTATTCGGCCTTTTCCCAAAAAAATCATTGGTAGGTAATAATTTTTTTTCTCTTTTTGTTCATATTTAGTTTACATCTTGTACATCTATTTGAGAACATTTTGGCACCTGGTCCCTGGTCTTTCTGGTTGAAAGATACTTCGGGTGAAGATGGCGCGCTAACACGTCGAGAAGGGGTCGACGAGCGGCGGGGGGGGGGTGTTCAACATAGTCTATTTTTATCCAAATTCGATGAGTTTTCGAGAAATTTTAGTTTACCATAGTGTGCTTTAAAGCTTCAGTGATCTCTAGAGCGCTGAAACAGAAAAACGAAATATTTTTTACCGTAGTCTAAAAAAAATTGGAAACACCCCCCTTAAGGCCGGTTCCCACTATCCCGCTTGTACGGCCGCCGTACAACAACAAAGATGTCACAATGACGTCACAACAAAGTCTACCGCACCGCCGTATCGCTGTACGGCTGCCGTACAAAGTTAAATTCAAGTCGTCTCTCCCGCTCGGCGGTGTCCGCTCGAGCGTAGTTGCCAACTGTGCCCAGTTACCACAAATACCACTCAAGCGGTGATGATGGTGACGTCATTGTTGTTGTATAGCGGCCGTACAAGCGGGATAGTGGGAACCGGCCTTTACCTGGACAGAGCGGCGGTATCCTTAATGTCAAAGTCGTGATGGTGAGGATAATGATGTTTGGGTTTTAATCCGAAGACGAGGAGGAGGAAGGAGGTTGTCCAGTTTTTAATCGCATCTTAAGCATACTCGTGTCTTCAATTACCTTTATTTTTTTGGTTGGGTGTAGAAATTGGTTAATCAAAACACGACGAGAATGATAATGTTAACTGATTAGAGTCTTTTTGTTTTAGGTAAGTGAATAAAACAGTTACTGACGATCGTTTACGCAGTGCAGAGAAAGGCAATCCAGTGGTCTATGAGGAAGGATCATAGCGCAATGTTGCCGCCCTTGAGTTTCTCCAATAAATTAGTGAAACGAGGGAGGGGCAAGTTTCAAATCGTTTCAAGAAAGGAGTGACAAGACACCTCCTGAACTAAATTGGCCCATCCTCCTTTCTTTCTTCTCTTACTGTCTTCGTTATAGGGACTGGCAACAAAGCGGGCTCCTTTTTATTGCCCTTGGCCAGTCCTTTGAGATGTAAAAAAAACAAAAAAACTTGATAACATAATGCATATCTTCTGGTCGCTTTATCTCCTCTCTGTGGACTACCTTAAAGTAGTCGTCCAGACCCATTTTTTTTTTGCCTAATTATGTTGAATGTACATTCAAAACACCTAATCCACCAAAAATAATTGATTTCCAGGCCTTATTTCCGTAAAAACACGACTTTTGTAAAAAGCGCGAAAAAAAAAAATCTTCCCTCCAACAGGGCTACGACTGTTATTGATGACGTCAGAACAGGGACGCCCGCAGACACTCTGTCTGACACCTGTCGGCAAATGTTATGATGAGCGATTGTACTTCGGTGTCAGACAGTGAATCTGTCGCTGTGACAGATTTAGAGTACGATGCTCAATCTGACACCGAAAGAAATGACGCTGGTCGCGTATACTATGAGGAAAACGAACCTCAGATTGTCATGGGATCCTATATGTTTGAGCCCGAGTACGAGGTGAATTAACAGGTGTTAGCAGAGCCTGAGGTTCAGCAGGAGGACCTGGCACTTCTCCAAAACATGGATTGGTAAATAAGGTTAAACCATGTGTGTGTGGGAATCACAATGAAGGTACTTTCGAGAAAATCCTATGGTTAGTTTTGGAGCTACAGTCAAACGTCATTACTCGGAAACCACATACTAGCATTAACTACAGCATAGAGTTGGAAAATATGCGGGCGGGAAGGCAGAAAGTGTGACAGCCACACCACTACAGGGTCTCTCACCACAGGGCACGTCCACGCCCACTCCACACCTGGTTTACTTGGTTTACTTGGTCTTGTTAAGAGGCAAAGCCTCACAGTCGTGGTGGTCCATCGCTACCCTCACTACACACCGTTTCTCAACACAACTGTTCGCCCCAACACACTATAGGCGTGAATCACCACACGCCACTCCGCCACTCCACTCCTACACACGCCACTCCTTTCCGTGTGCAAACTTTTCTCGAAAGGCACAGCTGTCTTGCTGCACCCATAAAGGATGCATGCATGTGGCATATAGCAAAACAAATCTATCAGAAACACCCAAATATCTTCAAGTACTATTATATTTATCTCTGTGTTTACGTGCCTCTGATCAGCGCGGGAAGAGGATCCTCTCTGATGGTACGTCACGGAGCCTGAGCCTGAGCGTCTGCAAATCTCGAGTGCGTTTTGAGAACTCGGGGAATTTGCAGATTTTGATTGCGGATTATTTAAAAACGGCTGACTGGATACAAAAAGTGACGATGTATTGTTGATATACTCGTCAATGGCTATGATTTGATTGCATTAAATCAGGAATGATGAAATGGTCTGGACGACTACTTTAAGACTATCACTGCTGCATCGACTGTCTCTCTTTGTCACTCTTTGCACTCTCATCTCCTTGCGTCATAAAAGAGACTCAGATCACGTATGCTTCCTGGTAAGACTCCATATTTTCTTATTTCCCCTCATTGTTCCTCATTTCCGTTCCGGGGGGCGCCATGAGTCTCTGATCATCGCAGGGGAAAAAATCATGCCTGTGCCACCACATTGTAAATTTATCTTAAGGTTGTATGTAAGGCTAATGTAAGTTTTTGTAAGAGATGTAAATAAACTTAACTAAAAAATAATTGCCACCACGTTTAAGGCCAACCAACACGCCCCTCAGACAATTATAAGAACCTGCAGGACCTTCGTCTGAGCCCATGAGGAAAATAGAAGTCTACAAAAGCTACAGGCTCATAAAAAAAAAATATTATATAAATGAGAAAAAAAACCTTATGATTTATAGGAACAAACACGTCATAACTGTTTTCTTTGCTGTTTATTCGTAACTTCAGCCTTCTCGCGGACACAAGCGGAACACAGAGGCCGCCGCACAAACCTCTGACCTTATTACATACTTCAATTAATCAATCATGTTATTTTTTTTGTCTATAATTATATATGCCTTGATAGAACAAGCGGATAGACTTATGATGGTAACTCGTTCGTTACACACACACACACACACACACACACACACACACACACACACACACACACACACACACACACACACACACACACACACACACACACACACACACACACACACACACACACACACACACACACACACACACACACACACACACACACACACACACACTCCTACTGGACTAGCACATAATATAACTATACGTGAAATTTCCAGATAGAGTAACAGGTGTGAACAGGTGTGATAGACAGGTAGATCAGTTAATTAGTGATGGGCCGCGCTGTTCCTTCTAATAATTATCCCAGAAGATGCCACGGCGGCGCTGGTCCTCGGCGATGCGGATTTGCTCGATGGCGTGGGCGGGGAGAGGGGGGCCCACGGGGATCAGGGGAGACTCGGCGCGGTAACCATTCTCGTCGGCGATGTAGCGCACTTCGGCGATGCCACCTCCAGGAAGCGGGTAGCTGCGGGGAACAGAGCACTCACGTTATGATGTATAAAAGACAAGAGATACAAGTGGAGGGTGATGCCTTTTCAGTTCTCGTATACCAGATGACTAAACATAATTAATTTCGACGTTATCGGGACATAGGGGCGTATCTCTATTTACACGATTTCTTAGGAGAGCATTTCAAAGCTTTTGCTAAAATTCTTTCAATCACTCTTGCTGTACGTAGTTTTAAAGATATTTGGTTTTTTTTTTGTACAGAAAGTGAGGTGTGTGTGATTTATTCCTCCATGAACACCATGTACCATAAATGTGATACGTATGTACAAGGGAATTTCATAGCAGAGAGTGAAAGTAATGTAGCATGCTAACGGAAACTATGTTGTTAAGATTAGTCGTGGGGCAATATACAAACTCACTTACTTTGAAGTACGCATCAAGTCTGTTCTTCGACATCATTAGCTGGTAACGTGTTCCATCGATTAACTATTCTGGCCTTCAAATGATTCTTTCGAAGATCTGTATTGAAATGCTGTTGATTTAGTTTTAAACCGTTGTTTCTTTTTGTCACTTGAGGAGAGAACTCAAAAGGTTTTCGTGGTTGATGATATCGAATCCATTAAAAATCTTAAATGTTTCTATCAAATACCCTCGGATTCTACGATTCTTCAAGGAAAACATTGATAATTTTCGCATCTTCTCTTTATAAGTCAAATTTTGCAGAGATGGAATCAATTTGGTCGCTATTCTTTGAACTGATTCTAACTTAACTGGCGAAGGGAGAGGAAGAGGTGGACTTAGGAAAAGGAAATATGTGGTAAGATTAATAGACCACGAGGCAATGGAGCTAACAAGACGTCCATTGTTTGCAGCCTAAGAAAAGGTGCTTCGTCAGGCTAAGAAGGACGTGCGAGACAGGTATATGGGAGGAAATGTGACAGGAAGGAAGTTAAAAAAAAAGGTATCTAAAATGATGAATGAGATTTGATGAGCTATTGGTTAAGAGAGAGAGAGAGAGAGAGAGAGCAGAGGGGAGAGAGAGAGAGAGAGAGAGGAGAGAGAGAGAGGAAGCGAGAGAGAGAGAGAGAGAGAGAGAGAGAGAGAGAGGAGGAGGAGAGAGAGGAGGCAGAGAGGGAGGGGAGGAGAGAGGCGAGAGGAGAGATAGTATTTATAGAAGTAGAGAGAGAGTAAGTGAAGAAGGGGAAGTAGTAGGCAGTAGATGTAAGAAGAAGAAGAGTGGGAGAGAGAGAGAGAGAGAGAGAGAGGAGAGAGAGAGGAGAGAGAGAGGAGAGAGAGGAGAGAGAGGAGAATATAAAAAGACTAGGTAGTGATGTGTAAGAGAGAGAGAGAGAGAGAGAAAAGAGAGGAGGGAGAGACGAGAGAGAGAGGTCGAAGCATAGTGAAGCTAGGAGCGTGGATCAGTAGAAGTGAGAGAGAGGTGAGCGTGAAGTAATAGCACGGTTAAGGAGGAAGGAGAAGAAGAGAGAGAGAGAAGCTGAACTATTGTAACTGAGTTCTTTTCACCTTACTGGGTACAAGCACTCATTTGAACCTTATGGTACTAATCGGTTAGCGGAAGTTGATCACACGTAGTTTTGAGTTCGTCCTTCAGGATAGTATGTGTCGGTATAGTCGTTCGGGCGCCGGGTGTGCAGGAATCGCGGGCAGAGTTGTGGGAAGTGACGACCGTGGTAGGAGATGCGGAAGGAGGGGAGGCGAGTACGGCGGGCAGTGAGGGTGAGTAACGCTGAAGGAGGAAGAACTCAGTTAGTGAAGTGAGAGGAGAGAGAGACGAGAGGAAGAGTAGTAGGAGAGAAGAGAGAGAGAGAAGAGAGGGGAGAGGAGAGGAGAGGAGGAGAGAGAGAGAGAAGAGAGAGAGAGAAGAGAGAGAGAGAGAGAGAGAGAGAGAGAGAGAGAGAGGGGAAGCGAGAAAGGAAGAGAGAGAAGAGACGAGAGGAGATGAGAGAGAGAGAGAACACACTGATAATTATGTTTTACAAGGAAGTTATGAACTGAGAAGTGCTGTATAGAAAATTGAAGTAAAAAATCGCACAAAAGAACGAGGTGAAGGAAGGAGGAGGGATTGTGCTTTGTTTTCTTAATTTTTACATCGTAAATATTATTTTATTGTTTTGTTGAATTTGTTTTGCCCTTGTTATTTCCCCAATGGTTATTTTGAATACCGGTTTTCGTTTTTTCAAATTATTCACGTTGAACATCACTTTAATTTATCCTCCTTTTGTCCTTCACAAATACAACGCATTCGTATCTGGCCCAGCACCGGCTGCTGCAACGACAAAACGACTAACAGACAACACGCACCACACGAGAAACCACAGGAGACACACAACGCAACAAGAGACACACAGACACACACAACAGAGAGACAGAGAAGAAGAGACAACAGACACGAGACACGCACACACACAGCAAAGAGACACAGAGACCACACACACAGAACACACTAAACAAAGTCTTCACTCACAGAAGTTAGCACTCCAAAACCGATAGGAAAAACTATGAATAAAACATCGCACAATAAGAATACGACACGAAGGACAAAGGAGTCAGTCTTTGCTTTCCTATGGTTAACCCATCGTACATTCTTATTTTTTGAACTCATGGCTTTTTACATGAAAATTTTACACATTCAGCTTTCCACACATTTCTTCCCACCAAAACGAACAATTCACATTACACACTCTTTCACATTTCACACAACAACACACACGCACATACTCACACACCACACACACACCACACACACACACACACACACACACACACACACACACACACACACACACACACACACACACACACACACACACACACACACACGGAGGGGGTACTCCGTAGTGTAGTGGTAGCACGCTCGGTTTCACAACCGAGAAGTCCCGGGTTCGATCCCTGGGCAGAGCGGAGAGAGATGGGCGGTCTTCTTAAAACCCGAGCCCCTGTCCACCCAGCAGTAAATGGGTACCGGGTGTTTGCCGGGTGTTTGTGACCCGCCTCCCGGGGTGGTGGTTTCGGCCAACACTAAGCACTAAAGATGAATGATAAAATGTAACTATGGAGACGGGGCCATACGAGTGTAGCTCAGGCCCTGTAAAAATACAACTAGATGAATACAACTAGATGAGTACACACACACGTAGTAGGGACTCCGTAGTGTAGTGGTTAGTACGCTCGGCTCACAACTGAGAAGTCCCGGGTTCGATCCCCGAGTGGAGCGGAGAAATATGGCCAGTCTCCCAAGCCCTTGTCCACCAGCAGTGAATGGGTACCGGGTGTTAGCCGGGGGTTTGTGACCCATCTCCCGGGGTGGTGGCTTCGGCCAACATTAAGCACTAAGGATGAATGATAAAATATATGTAGAAATGGAGACGGGGCCATACGAGTGTAGCTCAGGCAGGCCCTGTAAAATACAACTAGATGAATACTGCTAGATGAATGCACAGACACACACACACGGTCACTGGAGTACTCACGAACTTCATGTTGTCAGCTGAGGGGATGAGTGTGGACAATGATACTGGATGCTGGAAGGTGGTTTATATATACAACTTTTCCGAGGTCAAATAGTGTTGCTCTCCTCCAGATCTGCGTGTGAGAAGGGCGTGAGGGCGTAGAAGGGGCGAAGGGGGGGATGTCAAGGGTCAGGTGTCGGGGTGGATGCTGGGAGGACCATCTGAGCGTGACCAGGTAACTGTCGGTGCTCCCTGGCGAGGGGCGGGTCAGGGTGGGACGTCTTACCTGGACAGAGCGGCGGTATCCTTAATGTCAAAGTCGTGATGGGGAAGATAATGATGTTTGGGTTTTAATCCGAAGACGAGGAGGAAGGAGGTTGTCCAGTTTTTAAGTCGCATCTTAAGCATACTCGTGCCTTCAATTCCTTTTGTTTTTAATGTCGAGTGTAGGAAATTGGCTAAACACGATACACAAAACATGATGTGAATGATAATGTTAACGGATCAGAGATTTTTTTGTTTTCGTAAGTGAATAAAGCTGTTTTTTTTGGTTGGGTTTAGAAATTCACCTTTTTAATCGCATCTTAAGCATACTCGTGTCTTCAATCCCTTTTTTTGTGTGTGTTAAGTGTATAAATTGGTTAATTAAAACACGACAAGAATGATAATGTTAACGGATTAGAGTCTTTTTGGTTTACGTAAGTGAATAAAACAGTTATTATCGATCGTTTACGCAGTGCAGAGAAAGGCAATCCAGTGGTCTATGAGAAAGGATCGTAGCGCAATGTTGCCGCCCTTGAGTTTCTCCAATAAATTAGTGAAACGAGGGAGAGGCAGTCATGCTTCCCGCCACCGTGCCCTCAGCGTCAGGCAGGGAGCTTCATGCCCTACCACGTACCCTACCTTCCTCCCCAACACTCCTCTCCTCCTTCTCTCCTCTCCTCTTCCCCTCCTCCTCCTCCTCCACCCCAACGCCCCTCACCCCACCCACTCACACGTAAACTCCCAAAAAACTTGTTCATCACCCCCATGTGTGTACGGACACCCATGGCCATCACCACCACCACCACCACCACCACCACCTATTTCATCTCAACGCCCCTCCTTTCCTTCCTCCTCCCAACACACTCATACACTCACTTTCAATTAATGACAAATACCCTTCCTTCCTACACTCTCAATTAATGACAAATATCCTTCCTTCCTACACTT
>JACEEZ010005770.1:380849-430849 GCA_016584305.1 Chionoecetes opilio | reverse complement strand
TAGTGAGTCGTTAGTGCACATTTTTAGGAAATCGGTTGAGATAGGCGATGTGCCATTATTGTGGAGGAAAGGAAATGTTGTTCCCATATTTAAGAAGGGAGACAGGACTAAAGTCAAATTATCGACCCGTAAGTCTAACGTCAGTGGTGGGTAAATTATTGGAATCTATTATTGCAAAAAACATTAGAGACCACTTAGATAAACATAGTTTGATGAATGATTCACAACATGGATTCACCAAGGGTAGGTCATGTCTCACCAATTTATTGAGTTTTTATAGGAAAGTTTATGAGACGGCAGATAATGATAAGGATTATGATATAATATATCTGGACTTTAGTAAGGCATTTGACAAAGTACCACACGAGCGACTCTTAAATAAGGTTAAGGCTCATGGAATAGATGGGAAGGTTCTTCATTGGATCAGAGCTTGGCTAAGTAATAGGCAACAAAGGGTTACAATTAATGGTTCTAAATCTGAATGGGGACTGGTGACAAGTGGAGTTCCACAAGGGTCTGTTTTGGGTCCATTACTATTTTTGATTTACATTAACGACTTGGATAGTGGGATTAGCAGTGATATCAGCAAGTTTGCTGATGGTACTAAGGTAGGTAGGATTATTGGATCACAGTCTGATGTAAACATATTGCAGGGAGACTTAGATAAACTTAAGGAGTGGGCAGTCAAATGGCAGATGGAGTTTAATATTGATAAGTGCAGCGTTATGAATGTTGGTAGAAAAAACCCTGGTAATAGATACACCATAAGCAATGTATCGCTGAAAAGATCAGAAGGTGAAAAAGATCTTGGAGTGAGGGTGAGCCCAGACCTCCGACCTAGGAAACAATGTATTGAGGCCAGAAATAGAGCTAATAGAGTATTAGGATTCATTACCAGAAGTGTTAAAAGTAGAAGTGCGGAAGTTATTCTAAAGCTTTATCTGGCTCTAGTCAGGCCTCACCTAGACTATGCGGTTCAGTTTTGGTCTCCATATTACAGGATGGATATAGCCTTGTTAGAACAGTGCAGAGAAGAATGAGCAAAATGATACAAGGGATGCGTAACTTTAGTTATGAGAAGAGATTGAAGTTATTAAAATTACACTCACTCGAGAGACGCAGAGTAAGCGGCGATCTGATAGAAGTTTTTAAGTGGATAAAGGGATTTAATAAAGGAGAGGTAGGAAAAGTTCTTACGGCTTTTAACCAGGGTGGAACAAGAAGTAACGGATTCAAGCTGGAAAAGCGTAGATTTAGAAAGGAAATAGGGAAAAACTGGTTCACAAATAGGGTGGTGAATGAATGGAATGGTCTCAGTAGACAGGTAGTTAGTGCGGAGTCATTAGGGAGCTTTAAAGAGGGGCTGGATAGGTTCATGGATGGGAATGAAAGGTGGATGTAGGTAGTGTTAGGTGACAGGAACTACCACGTGTAGGCCTCGCGGCCTCTTGTAGCTTCCTTATTTTCTTATGTTCTTATGTTCTTATGTTATATAATTATTTACAAATTTGTTCTTAGGCATTAGTCCGCCGAGCAACAGCTCCCTGGCGGACAGGAACAGTGTACAACATATTATAAATATATGAAGGGCGGCAATAATTTACTTACAAATCAAAAGAAAATGTTAACTACCATAACAATTAGCCAAGTTGATTGATACAATTAAACACTAATTATGCTACTGAAAATACAAATGATGTAAAGAACATTCATATTGATCCCTAATGTTTTGATATTGTTGATGGAAAAAGTAAGTCTTAAGTCTATTTTTAAATGTATTAAAATTAGTAATACTTTTCAAATTATTTGGTAAATTGTTCCAACAATTAGGACCAACACAGTGCATTGACCATTTATATATAATTTCGTGTTGTGGGAATATCGGTCAATAGTTTCCCCTCGTAATGACTGTATCGAAGAACTGTGCAATATTTATCTATATCACTACTATTATTTATAACATTGTAAATAATAAGTAAACAAAAAGAAAATATTTCTTTTAAAATCAATTTCAATACCCTAAATCATTAATAATAATCCCACCTTCCCCAAACTGCGTGGCGTGTATTGCGTGCTATTGCGTTGCGTGGGAGGTGGCGTGTACGTGCACATGGTATTGCGTGGCGTGGGAGGTGCGTACTAAGACATAAGAAGAAACATAAGAAAATAGTAAGCTACACGAGCCATGAGACTTGCATGTTGTAGTTCCAGTTACTTAACACACTACCGCCTTTTTAATCCCACCATGAAATTGTCTTAACACACTTTAAAACTCCTATTGACTCCGCACTAACTACCTGACGACTGGTATTGACTGGCGTGGTATTGGTGTGCCGTGGATTGCCTATCTTGGCGTGGTTTTTCTGGGGTGTTGGCAAAGGTCTGGTCGAACACGCCTCGGTCACAGAAGTCACTGTCTGTCTCGCCACTGTCTCGCCCGGCCAAGAAAGCTGTTGTCTAGGAACCGGGCGTCGTGAAGTCCGAATGTGTAAATAAAAACTATTAAAAACGAACGGACTTATTAGTGTGTGTGTGGGGGGTGGAGGTGAGGTAAGGTTTGGGGGTTGGAAGGTGGGTAAGACTACTGATGAATAATAAATGATGATGATAAGGATGATAATGGTAAAGAGGAGTAATAAGGGTCATTTACTAGCACAATGTCAAAATTATGTAATTCGAATATGATTTATGTTTGTTACATGAAAAAAGAAGTAAGGGGTGGGAGGGTAGAGAGAGAGAGAGAGAGAGAGAGAGAGAGAGAGAGAGAGAGAGAGAGAGAGAGAGAGCAGCAAAATGTTTGAAGTGTTAGATTTATTCATAATATTAAAGAAGATGATAAGGAAAACAAACAGACTTACCGTGGAATAGAATATAAAAAACTATAAAGAAAATTGAAAGTGAGCATCGTAAAATTGCAATCTGGAAAATATGCGGATGTGAAAAATAACTGTTAGCTTAGAATCCGGAAAGTGAAAACAGGATAAAAACGAAAAATGAAAAACATAAAATCGTTAGAAAAAAACCATAGAATCTGAAAATAGGAAAACATTATAGAGAAATATTTTGGATTGATAACAATTTTTTTTTCTGCATTGAGGAAAGCTTTGTTGTATCTTACCACAGATCTTTTTAACCACTTCATCTTTTTAGAATTTATAAGATATTCCTATTCCTTTTCCTAATCTTTCCTCATTTCCCTACACCCTCCTTCTTCACTCTTATTAACACTGATCCCATTATCTCTCTCTCTCTCTCTCTCTCTCTCTCTCTCTCCTCGTTCTCTTCTCTCTCTCCTCTCTCTCTCTCTCTCTCTCTCTCTCTCTCTCTCAGTATTCTCTCTCTCTCTCTCTCTCTCCTCCACTCTCCTCATCTCTCTCTCTTCTCTCTCTCTGTCTCTCTCTCTGTCTTCTCTCCTCCCCTCTCTCTCTCGTCTCTCTCTCTCCATCTCTCTCTCTCTCTTCCCTCTCTCTCTCCTCCTCTCTCTCTCTCCTCCCCTCTCTCTCTCTCTCTCTCTCCCTTCCTCTCTCTCCTCTCTCTCTCTCCTCTTCTCTCTCTCTCGTCTCTCTCTCTCCTCTCTCTCTCTCCTCTCTTCTCTCTCTCTCTCATCTCTCTGCTCCTCTCTCTCTCATCCTCGTCTCTCTCTCTCTCTCTCTCTCTCTCTCTCTTCTCTCCTCTCTTCTCACCTCTGCTCCTCCTCTCCCTCCTCTCGTCTCTCTCTCCTCTCTCTCTCCTCTCTTCTCTCTCTCTCTCTCTCTCTCTCTCTCCTCTCTCTCCCTCTCTCTCTCTCTCTCCTCTCTCTCTTCTCTCTCTCTCTCTCTCTCTCTCCTCTCTCTCTCTCTCTCTCATTCTCTCCTCTCTCTCTCCTCTCTCTCTCTCCTCTCTCTCTCTCTCTCTCTCTCTCTCCTCTCTCTCTCTCTCTCTCCTCTCTCTCTCTCTCTCTCTCTCTCTCTTTCTCTTTCTCTTTCTCTCTCTCTCTCTCTCTCTCTCTCTCTCTCTCTCTCTCTCTCTCTCTCTCCTCTCCTCGTCTCCTTCTCTCTCTCTCTCTCTCTCTCTCTCTCTCTCTCTCTCTCTCTCTCTCTCTCTCTCTCTCTCTCTCTCTCCATCCTCTTAGCAATGGAAAGTAAGCTTCTCGTAACTTTAACCTGAACACCAGACGACCAGCTAAGAAGACTCATCCTGCTCCTCACTCTACAGATTTTTTTCTATTACCTTTTCTACCTTTGTGGCTGTGTAAATTACCTATCAATATTTCGTCCGTCAAAAAAGAAGAGAAAATAGACTTGTATACCACATATTTTCCAATGAACTTGTGAATAATATAGGAAGAAACTGCTTTCCATATACATCATATACATGTATAGTATTCACTCTACAGTATTTTTTTCTATTTCCCTTAGTGGTTATCTCAATATCCTATCAATATTTCATCCGTCGAAAAATAAGAGAAAATAGACTTACATTCCACATATTTTCCAATGAACTTGTCGACGTAGCAAAGAATATAGAAAGAAACAGCTTTGCATATATATTATTCACTCTCCAATATTTTTTCTATTATACCTTTGTGGTTATTTAAATTGCCCATCAATATTTCATCCGTCGAAAATGAAGAGAAAAAAGAGTTGTTGAAAAAATGAAAATAGAAAATATACCACAAAATTTCCAATGAACTTGTGAAGAATATAGGAAGAAGAACAGCTTTGCATATATATTTCTTCCTGTATAGCATCTTATTTAGGGAGGATCAAGGTGGGAGACAGGTAGTAGGTAGTGTGTTGGCGACCTCCGACCTCCAGTATAAAGAAAAATGTGAGATAAGTGACAGGAAGTACCAGTGAGATGTTACCTTGTCGAGGTGATGAAGAGGTTGAGGGTTTGGGAGTTAAGAAATGAAGCCTATATATAGAGTTACCTGGTTTGACGTGATGTGTGGTGGTCGTCAGGTGGTTATTGCGGAGTCAATAGGGTGTTTTAAAAGGAGGCTAGACAGCTTTACGGATGGGGATGAAATGTGGATGTAGGTAGTGTTAAGTAACAGGAACTACCACGTGTAGGTCTCAGTCTCACGGCCTCTTGCGGCTTCCTTATTTTCTTATGTGTTTATGTTCTTATGATGGTAGGGCAAGAGTAGGGCTGCTGAGTGTTGAAGGTTTGTATGTAGGGTATAAATAGGGTATGGTTAGAGTAATGGGTACACTCTTAGAAAAAAAGGGTAGGAAAAGGGTAGAAAAAGGGTGTTTATAGTGATGAAATACTGCTACCCTTACAAATATACCCTTTTGCAACCCTAAATATACCCTTTTCAAACCCCAAATGTACCCTTTCTCAACCCTCTCGTCTAAAAAGGGTAGATAAAGGGTAGATGAAGGGTATAATCAGCAGCATCTACCCTCCAGCCTGGACATAGGGTATAAAAAGGGTAGTGATGGTGCGATGTAACAATTCTACCCTTAATATACCCCCCATTTCTGAGAGTGTAGTGTGAGAGGTGTGGTTGTTAGACATGAGAGGATTGAGAGGTGGTGGTGTAAGATGAAGGAGGGATAAGTTTCGTTGGGTTTTTTTTGTTAGGTCTTACTGAGTGTTCTTAATTATGTAGTATGTTATGAGTAAACGAGTGAGTGAGTGTTTGATTGTGTGAGGGAGTGAATATGTCAGGTTGTGAAGGGAGAGATGGGGGAGGATGAGAGGGCAAGTGATTACGGGTATGTTGAGTGGGTGATTGAGGGAGTGAGGGAGAGAAATGTAAGGGAACAAGGAGGAAGTGATGGAGGAAAGAAGGATGAGAGAGACATAAGATAATATAATACGTGGGGGCTTTCTTATTGTATTGAAAGTCATATAATATAAATTGATATGAAAACTGACAGAAAGAGAGAAATAAAAATACAGCTGAATTATACATCTTTAATAATTTAATAACACAAACACATGTATTGATTTACTCGTGACACAAAGAATGTAAATCCACGTATTATCGGTATATTAAGAAAACGAAAGAATATACTCATAAATATATGTCACTGAGCACAAAATTGTATCTATGTGTGTATTCTTCTATATCTCGCAGAGTAACTATCATATGAAAACAATAGAATCACATCCACTTACGATCCACTTACGAACACGATAACATTTTCCCACAATATGCAATCCTACAAAAGAAAAAAAAAGAAAAAACGAAAATAAAAAAAATGCCACAGCTCTCTCCCTCAAAACAAAAAAAAAGATCGTCAGAATTCACTCGAATATTCTTATCAACCAAACACATAAAAAAAACACAACACGCGGAGAATCAACGTCGCAATTCAGACATGAAAATATTCTTCCAGTTTCCATATGTGTGAGAAGAGGATGCGAGTTGTCATTGTTGCAAGGTTAGGGGTGTAATTTGTCTGCTACTTATAACGGGGGTGGAGTGTTTGCAGAAGGTTAGGGGAAGAGGGAAGGGAAGGGAAGGGAAGGGAAGGGGAGGGAAGGGAAGGGAAGGGAAGGGAAGGGGAAGGGAGGGAAGACACACAATGGTAAGGAATTGAATGGAATATGAAGGTGAATATAGTTTTGTAAGAGGTTTTTTTTTAAGGGGGGTCGTTTCCAAATCAAGGTGTTTCTGTCTGTGTCTGTCTGTCTGTTTGTCTGTAGTCACGGGAAGAATGAGATGATAATGTCACGAATTTTATGTGTTTAGAAGAATTATTATGATGTGTGTGTGTGTGTGTGTGTGTGTGTGTGTGTGTGTGTGTGTGTGTGTGTGTGTGTGTGTGTGTGTGTGTGTGTGTGTGTGTGTGTGTGTGTGTGTGTGTGTGTGTGTGTGTGTGTGTGTGTGTGTGTGTGTGTGTGTGTGTGTGTGTTCATCTCTTGTTTTCTAGAATTTCGTATTTCATTGACATCTGTTCTATATCATTTTCTTTTTTTTATGAATATGTAAATACACAGCTCAAAAAAAAAAAAAAAACTAAACTTTGGTATTAACTCCTTAACTCTTCTCTTAAATTATCTCTCCTTCTCCTCGATATTAACATTTCGTTGTCATCATCGTCATCATCATCTTCTTTTTTCTTTCTTCATATTTTCTGCAGTAGTAATGTTAACAAGCTAATTAATCTCCTAGTAATTTGAACAAAAAGAAATAAAGACTGATAGATAGACAGATGGATGGATGGATGGATGGATGGATGGATGGATGGATGGATAGGTAGACAGATCAATAGACGGGTAGCAGTGAAGAGAAACTTACTTTTTTTTACCATGTTTATTGAGAATGTGGGGAAAAAAATTGGGTTAGTTGTAATAGATCAATTGATTGATATAACAAACTTACAGACACACACACGCAAGTAGGTACACACACACAACACACCACACCACACACACACACACACACACATACACACACACACACACACACACACACACCACACACCACACACACACACACACACCCACACACACACACACACACACACACACACACACACCACACAAAAACACACACCACACACACACACACACCACACACACACACACACACACACACACACACAACACACACACACACACACACACACACACACACACACACACACACACACCACACACACACACACACACACCACACACACACACACCTATACAAACATGGAGGCATAACAGAGAAGTGCATCATGTTTTCCGTGCAAGAGAACGCAGAGTCGCGCATGTGCAAACTTTACAGAAAACGGACAAACATACTCTCACTGAAGGGTCAACTCTTAATTTGGCTCTTGCAACGAGAGAAGACAGCGACTCCCACAGAACGAGGAGAGAGAGGGGGAGGGGCGGAGTCACACCCCTAATGTTTGTTCTGAGATTGTAAAAAAAAAGAATTTCGAGTTGGTCCAAAAAACAGTGGAGACTTATTTTTTTTTATTTTTTTTTACATGCAAGGTGGAAGAAAGTAACATAACAAAATAAGACAAAAAATGGCAGCGCTTCTACAGGGCCAGATGGGTGTAACAAAATAAGACATAAAAAGTGGCAGTGCTTCCACAGGGCCAGATGGGTGTAACAAAATAAGACATAAAAAGTGGCAGTGCTTCTACAGGGCCAGATGGGTGTAACAAAATAAGACAAAAAGTGGCAGTGCTTCTACAGGGCCAGATGGGTGTAACAAAATAAGACAAAAAGTGGCAGTGCTTCTACAGGGCCAGATGGGTGTAACAAAATAAGACAAAAAGTGGCAGTGCTTCTACAGGGCCAGATGGGTGTAACAAAATAAGACATAAAAAGTGGCAGTGCTTCTACAAGGCCAGATGGGTGTAACAAAATAAGACATACAAAGTGGCAGTGCTTCTATAGGGCCAGATGGGTGTTCTTCCCCGCAGCCGCCTCCCGCTGCCCCAATATTCGTTTGTATTTAGTTGGCAAAAAAATAATTGAGTTGGTAAAAATTGTCCTTACTCCATCCCGCTAATGACCTACTCCTCGGGCCATCGCTGGTGATTCCATACCTGTTTAGAACACATTGCTGAAAGTGGATAGACACACGTCACCTATAAAAATAAATATAGAGAGGCAAGGAAGACAATTTTTTTTCTCTCTCTCTCTTTCTCTCTCCATAATCATCATTAAAATATAGAGAGGCAAGGAAGACAATCTATTCTTTCTCTCTCTCTCTCCTTCCGTCTCTCTTTCCGTCTCTCTTTCCGTCTCTCTTTCCGTCTCTCTCTTTCCGTCTCTCTTTCCGTCTCTCTTTCCGTCTCTCTCTCTCTCTCTCTCTCTCTCTCTCTCTCTCTCTCTCTCTCTCTCTCTCTCTCTCTCTCTCTCTCTCTCTCTCTCTCTCTCTCTCTCTCTCTTTCCGTCATCATCATCATCAGCATCATCATGGAAAAAGAGGCTATGCAACGTCTGAAACAACAACAAAAACAATAACAATAAGTAGTATCACACACAAAAAATAGGAGGAAGAGGATTTTACAGAAAGATATCAAAGAAAACTAGAAGTAAGAAGAAGAACAGGAGGAGGAGGAGAAGGAGGAGGAGGAGGAGGAGGAGGAGGAGGAGGAGGAGGAGGAGGAGGAGGAGGAGGAGGAGGAGGAGGAGGAGGAGGAGGAGGAGGAGGAGGAGGAGGAGGCATGATTGAGGTTTCAGCAGAGTCGTAGTTTCATGATTTGCTTCCTCATGTGAGTCAGCTTAGGAAGATTGATACAAGGGATGATAGATGACTTCGTGGCCTTAGATATGTACAAAAATATACCTTTAGATAACTTCATTAACACACCTATTCAAAACGATCTCCTTGCAAAATTGACACATATAGTCTAGCTGTTAAGAAATATACATTTTTTTACTGGAAGTTACTTTGTTTACTTAGGAAGTTACTTACTTTTGAAGTTGTTTTAGTGATGGAGTTTATGTGGAAGAGAATACCTGACTACCTTTTCTTCCTTCCTTCCATTACTAGAAGTTACTCGTGTTTCAGTAATTGAGTTTAGGTGGAAGAGAATACCTGACTACCCTTTCTTCCTTCCTTCCATTACTAGAAGCTACTCGTGTTTCAGTAATTGAGTTTAGGTGGAAGAGAATACCTGACTACCTTTTCTTCCTTCCTTCCATTACTAGAAGTTACTCGTGTTTTAGTGATTGCCTTTAGGTGGATGAAAATACCCTATTACCTTTTCTTCTTTCCTTCCTTCCCTTACTAGAAGTAGAAGCTACTCGTGTCTCAGTGATGGAGTTTATGTGGAAGAGAATACCCTATTACCTTTTCAACCCTTCCTTCCCCATCGCTACCTGAGCCTTCCATCCTGCCCACCTGTCTCCAAGTCCAGAGGCAGATGGGCGAGTGACTGTGAAGGTCGTGGGATGAGACTGACAAACTGGTGATTATGGAAGATGATATGTGAAAATGACCGTGTGTGTGCGTATGGTAGAGAGAAAGAAAGAGAGAGAGAGAGAGAGAGAGAGAGAGAGAGAGAGAGAGGGGAAGGAGAGAGAGAGAGAGAGAGGAGAGAGAGAGAGAGAGAGAGAGAGAGAGAGAGAGAGAGAGAGAGAGAGAGAGAGAGAGAGAGAGACTGACGGATCGAGCAACAAACCGACCAAATCAAATAAGCATTCATCTATAATAATATAATCGAAAGTGTGTGCGTGTGTGTGTGTGTGTGTGTCTGTGTGTGTGTCCGCTATAGGTTCCGCCCCCAGTGGCGCAATCCCATCATATGGCACAGTTTTGGAACCAGGTCGACCAGGGGAAGGTTTTAAGGCCACTTTGGGGATGATTCGATCACTTTTATTTTATTTTATTTTTAGTATTGGCGAGAATTGTGAAGATTTTTTTTTTACGCGAGATATTTTGCATGAAAAAAGAAAGATAGCGAAACGAACGCACGACTGACGGACGGTTTCTATTACTTCTGTCCTATTACTTCAGTCCTATTACTTCACTAGCCTACTTCCTATTACTTCAGCGTTACTTCAGTACTATTACTTCACTAGCCTACTTCCTATTACTTCAGAGTTACTTCTGTCCTATTACTTCAGTCCAATTACTTCACTGGCCTACTTCCTATTACTTCAGCGTTACTTCAGTACTATTACATCAGTTACTTCAGTAGGGTATACAAGTCTTGGCAACACAAAATGTCACTCATTTGCCAATTTCCTCCAATACTGTCAACATCACTTCTGATGTCAACCAGTTAAGTGTTACAATTATTGGACCGAAGGCCCACCAAAAGCCCTCCGCAGGAGCTAGCCAAAAAGTCCGCCCAGAGGGCGGCTTTTCGGCTAGTTCAACATATACACGTATTTTTTATCTTTTTATTGTAGCTAAATCATCGCTATTTTGAAGTAAAATATTATTATTATTATTACTATTTTTTTTACATAGGTAGATTTTCTTTGCATCTGTTCACATTTAGTTCCTCCTTTGAATTTTCATGACTTCATTTTTTTCATGTGTTTAACCCTTTTGTTACTGAGGCAGGATATTTGAAGATTTGAGTTAAAGGGAAGCCTTGAAGACTCTGCCATGTCTGCTCTTCAGTGTGTGTATTGGGCCGCTTCCTCCTCTTCATACATGCATCTCAGCGCTCAGCCCAGCATTTCCTTCCTAGCCACACGAGAAGGCCGCCGCGACCCGCCGCCTAACCTTGCTCCGAGGCTCTTCCTTCTCCCCCAAAAAACGACTTTCTCCCACACAGACGAAGATGAGTCCTCCCCACCTTGACTAATTGTTTATCTTCATTTTTTGTTGTGAGGATATATCTATTGTATTAAATTTTTTATTGATACTTTTTCTCGTAAATCGTCCCACATACAGATGAGTCCTCCTCGCCACGACTAATATATTTTTTATTGATTTTGTTGTTGTTGTTGTGAGGACATATCTATTGAATTGAATTTTGTATTATTACTTTTTCTCGTAAAGCGTAGCATCGACTAATATTTGTTTCTTTTTCTTTTTGTAGTTAGGAAAAATCTATTGCATTGAATTTTTTATTGATACGTTTTCTCGTCAAGCGTCGAACCGCAGACTCGACATGACGATCCCATGACGCTCGGAATCAATGGGATACAAGAAAATATAATATACTGTAATTTGAGATATTTGCACATGGGATTACTGTTTTTTTCCTAATTTTCTATTGTTGTGAGGAAAAATCTATTGCATTGAATTTCTTATTGATACTATTTTTTCGTACAGCGTCGAACCGGAGACTCGATATGATGTAATTTGAGATATTTGCACTTGGGATTACTGTTTTTTTGCGAGACTTAAAAGCATTTTTTCCTTGGTATTACCTGGTTGCCATCCCAAACACAACCCTTTCCCCGGACCCCAGAAGATCGCCACTCGGGACCTAAAGAGCCCAGCGTGTTGCAGACGGAGTCTTTCCTTGCCTCAGGGAAGACTAGCCGGTAGCATATTCCCGTTTTCTGGAACAGTATGTCGCGTTTACTCTTGAATACGTCAGGTTAGGTTACGTTAGGTTACGGATAGGGTAGGGTAGGTTTCAGAGGTAGTTACCGGTAACTTTGTGTGGGAATTACAATGAGGGTATTTTCGAGAAAATCCTATGGTTAGTTTCGGAGGTACAGCCAAGCGTCTTCACTCGGAAACCACATACTCACATAGAGGTGGGGAATATGCTAGCCGGTATTACCTCTTGGGGCGACCAGACTTTTATTTCTTAGTTAGTCTGACAAGTATGTTTATGGGCCAACCCGCCGCCGCGTCCTTGGCTGAGAGTCTTGCGCACCTCACCTTGCATTCCGGGTGTCACCATTGAGGCAGGACCGTAGGACTCTCACACCGCAGGCTACGTTGTATCTACGTATGTATTCTTCTATATCTCGCAGAGTTAATATCATATGAAAACAATAGAATCACATCCACTTACGATTAACTAAAGGATTTTTCCACAATATGCTATCCTCCAAAAAAAAAAAAAAGTGCCGCAGCTAAAAAAATATAAACGAAAAATAGAAGGAAATTATATGCTTGTTTCACATAAGGAAGAACAGAAGAAACGTCTCAAAATGGACATGAAAACATTCTTCCAGTTTCCATATGTGTGAGAAGACAAGAGACACGACACACGCTGCTCAGGAATACCCAGCACGTGCGTGGCGGCGGTGCGGGGGGGGGGGGGGGGTCTTACCTTAAACCCTTGCAGGTGCTCAGGTCCTCATAACACCTGGCCTTGACACCCTCCATGGCCACCCTAGGCATGTCTCCAGGCAGCCTCCGTCTCTATGCGCCTGTGTAGCTGTCATATGCAGGGATAGACAGACAGACAGACAGACTGACTGAGAAAAAGACAGGCAGACAGACGGACAGACAGACAGACAGACAAACAGACAGACAGAGGACAGACAGACAGACAGAGGACAGACAGAGGACAGACAGACAGACAGAGGACAGACAGAGGACAGACAGACATACAGAAGACAGACAGACAGACAGACAGACAGACATGCAGACAGACATATGACATACAGACAGACAGACAGACAAACAGACATACAGACAGACAGACAGACAGATAGATAGACAGACAGACAGACAGACAGACAGACAGACAGACAGACAGACAGACAGACAGACAGATATACATACATACATACATACATACAGACAGACAAACAGACAGACAGACAGACAGATAGACAGACAAACAGACAGACAGCCAGACAGACAGACAGACGGACGGACTGACGAAGGACAGACATACATACATACAGACAGACAGACAGATGACAGACAACAGGCAAACAGATACATAAACAGACCAAAATACAGACAGAATAGGACAATTTTGTTGGACAATTTTCCTGGTCTGCACCCGCCCCGGAGCACATGGTCGCTTGTTTACAGGAGGTGTGCGTCCGGCAGTGCACCTGCGTGGCGTGGACAGAATATATTAAAACGTCTGCCTCACCTGTTTAAACATGTAAAGTGATCATCTATCTCGGCTGCAAACATTTGTATATACTGCATCAACCCATGAAGAAAGACTCAAGGATTTTATTTTTACGTTTAAAGCAGAATTAGTGATTTTGTTGATGTATAAAAGGAAATACTCATAAAGGCCTTCTTGTGAAATATAGATATGTAGCATTGATAACCTACATTGAAATTATCATGTCGTAGAAATTCTTGTATAATATTATGATGAACAAGGTTAACCACGTAAAGTTTTATTGCTCTGTTGGGTTAGCATATTAAAACATTTCCTAGAAAAGGTATTGACTTCATCACTATGCTAACAATATTGTGGTTACGCAATGTTTTCCATGAAGAGGCGACGTAACTGCGCCGTGCATACCAAGTCCTGCTTGAACATATCCTGCTGTATAGGTACATGTTACTATTTGTTTTATGCTTGATGGATAAGCTTCGAGGACCTGTCTCGCTACCTTATTTGGAAGACTTACAACTTACAATTCTATAACACCAGATCTACAACACTTGTATCAGAGAGCGTCTGTACAAGCATCTCTCGGCAACCATATTCAATACTCTTGAAGGCATTGATGCTTGCTGACGTACGACGGCCGCTTGGCTATACTTCTGAGGGTTTTGGTGAAAATTTAAACTGGAGATCACTCACCAGTGATGGTCACTGTTTAATTTTTCATTTTGAAAAGACAATATTGTTGACTTAATTGATGTATAAAGGGAGTGTCTGTGTGTGTGTTTGTGTGTTCGTGTGTGTGTGTGTGTGTGTGTGTGTGTGTGTGTGTGTGTGTGTGTGTGTGTGTGTGTGTGTGTGTGTGTGTGTGTGTGTGGTGTGTTGTGTGTGTGTGTGTAAGTAAACTTAGCTATGTAAACGAACAAAACAAATTGTTGAACACACACACACACACACACACACACACACACACACACACACACACACACACACACACACACACACACACACACACACACACACACACACACACACACACACACACACACACACACACACACACACACACACACACACACACACACGTGAGGAGGCATTCATATAACTGTTTAACTTACAGGTACCTTAAAAGAATACTTAGACATTTTGAACAAAGCAGCAGCCAGGGAGACTAAGATTGCGCTGCCATGGAGACTCTTCCTTCACCCTTTGACTTGTATTGTCATTCCAGTTTTTAGTTTGTCAATTTTGTGTTGTTCCATTTTCCAAGCGGCGGCAATTTTGTGTTGTTCCATTTTCCAAGCGGCAGCAATTTTGTGTTGCTCCATTTTCCAAGCGGCAGCAATTTTGTGTTGTTCCATTTTCCAAGCGGCAGCAATTTTGTGTTGTTCCTTCCAAGGGCGGCAATTTGTGTTTTTCCCCATTTTCCAAGCGGCGGCAATTTTTTTTTCCCCTTTTAAAGCGGCAGCAATTTTTGTTTTGTTCCTTTTTCCAAAGGGGGCAGAAATTTGTGTTTTTTCCTTTTTCCAAGGGGCCCGGAAATTTGTTTTGTTCCATTTCCAAGCGGCAGAAATTTTGTGTTTTTTTGTTCCTTTTCAAAGGGAAAGCAATTTTGTGTTGTTCCATTTACCAAGCGGCAGCAATTTTGTGTTGCTGTTCCATTTTCTAAGCGGCAGACTCACCTCACACCTGCCGTTAAACTTTCTAATTATGAGGAAAAGAATCGCAGGAAAATACCCTCCCCCCTTTCCCCTCTCTCTTTTCCTCCCTTTCCTGTTCCCGAGAAAGGTTACCTGAAGGAAAGCTCTGCCGGTGCATTTTATCAACCGGAAATGCCGAAAGGGAAAGGAAAATTATGTTAAATAAGGAATGAAAGAGTTATTGTGGTTCTCTTTTCCGCCCTACTTTCAACGTCTATAGTGTAAAAGGCTAAAACATGAGAAAATAAGGAAGCTGAAAAGGGGGCCATGAACTACCGGGTTCTTTTTTACTTAATGCTACCTATTTTCCCCTTTTCATCCCGTCCATGAAATGGGCCCTTTTTAGCCTTTTTTTGTCTACATTTATTGGCTACAGAGGACACCAGAAACAGTTATGTCTACACGGACTAATGACTGTATATTCTTACACCATTAGCGCCCCAGTGGGTCGTTAAAGACATATTGGGGGGAAAATTTAAAGGGCTGAAAGGGGGTCCGGGTAACCTTGAAGATCACCTGAGGTTGGGGCCCATGTTCCCCAGGAGGGGTATAAATGCCCGGGCCCAACCACCACGGTATTAAAAAGCTCGCCCCCGCTACGTCAATCCCAGAAGCTCGTGATACAACCCGGCAGGTCCTCCTTCAAGGGTGTTCTGCCCACCTCATTTATCTTTGTGCTGGATTAGGGTTGTGGAAAAAAGACGGAACCTTTTTTGTTTGTTTTTTTTTTTTTTTAACGTGTTGAAGATTGACCCCATAAACTACGGCCTGGTGCTGTGTAGACGATTACTGTTTTTCTTTGGCAAGGACGCTCACGATAGCTTTGTCCCAGCGACTCCTTTTCCCCCGGCGGGCGGGGTAGCTCTGTGTGTGATGTCATATAGTAAACAAAAAATGCTCGCGAATATCAATTACTCAGCTCCCCACCCTCCCAAAGGGGAAGTAGAGTCGCCATGACTAATCTATCGAAATGGCCTTCCCAAAACTGAAAAAATATAGTCCCCTTTACATACTGTACCCCCTGTTCCTGCTTGACTGTGTCATCTACCTCTGTGAGGGTTTTTGCAGTGCTTTGTAAGCTTAGACAGAATAGATAATCGTACACCCCCCGCCTTAATCTTTTTCGAATAGACAGGAATAGGGCAAACAATCCTCATGTCCCTAAATAAACCCAAAGACTACTGCGGGGCCAAAATCAAAGGTGCCCTTCACCGCTCCCCCCCGTGGACGATTCTCGTTGTCGCTCCTGGTCGCTGCCGCCCCCGCCCCCCCTCAGAAACATTGATGGCGGCTTATAAACAAAAACCCCCGTGCCCGTGCCACTGCCCTATGAAATCCTAGGGGGCACCGTCAGGGCAACGGCGACGGCAACTTCAACTATTTTCGAGACTTCAAAAGGCATCACCGGGAGAGGACTGGGCCCCCGGCCTGGAGGCCAAAGCAACAGCAGGGCTCCTATAGGACGTGTTTGGCCTAAAAAATATTTTGGAGTCACGTTGATTAGATGACGAAGACATCATAATGATTCTGGCCTTTTAATTCTGAGATCTCGTTTCCTCCCCCCCTCACAGCTTCACCCCCTGACGGCACAAACGTCAGCACCCACGTCGCTGATGAGAAAAGGCTTTTCCCCGCCGAGTCTCCGCTGATTTCCCCCCCCCCCCACTGCCCGCCCACCCATCGGCAGATCCGCTTCGCGAAAAAAGAAAGCGCGGCTGGCATCACCTTGATAAAAACGAAGAGAGGCCGGGGTCCTCCGCCAACAAGGGGCCCCCCCATGGGGCCCCCCGGTTCAGGAGGGGGTTTTCGTGATAACGCTTCAGGAAGCACCAAAGCCCCCCGGGAAAATTACCAAAATAGTTCTAAGTTAACCAACACTGCCCTGTTTATATAAAATAAAAAAAGCTCCGAGTGACTCGACCTTTTTTATGTATCCTGGGTTTGCGCGTTTTTGTTGCGTGCCTGATTTAGTGTTTTTTTTTGAGGCTAATTGTTCTGTTTTTTGTCTTGGGGTTAACACTTGGGAGCATTTCTCTCTCTCTTTTTTTTCTCTCTCTCTCTCCTCTCTCTCTCTCTCTCTTCTCTCTCTTCTCCTTCTCCTCTCTTTTCCTCTCTCTCTCTCTCTCTCTCTCTCTTCTTCCTCTCTCCCCCCCCCCCCCCCTCCACACACACAACACACACAACACACACACACAAAACACACACACACACCACCAAAACACACACACACACACCACAAAAGGTTACTCCCGGGTTTTTAGGGGAAGCACGCTCGGTTCACAACCGAAAAAGTCCCCCGGGTTTTGTCCCCGGGCGGAACGGAAACAGATGGGGTTTTTTCCTTAAAAAACCCCACCCCTGTCCCCCCAGCAGTGAATGGGTACGGGTGTTTGCCGGGGTTTGGACCTGCTCTCCGGGGTGCTGGCTTTTGGCCATCACAAAACATAAGGGTGAAAGTAAAAAAAAAAAAGTTTTATAGGGGAAAAGGGCCACCGAGCATTGCCTGGGCCCTGAAAATCAACTAGATGAAAACAACTAAAATGAATACACACACACACACCGCCGAAAGGGGAACTCCGTAGGAAAAGGAAAGCACGCTTGGCTCACAACCGGAATTTTCCCGGGGTTTGATCCCCGGGCGGAGCGAAAAAGAGGGCGGTCTTCTTAAAACCCGGCCCCTGTCCCCCCGCAGGAATGGGACCGGGTGTTACCGGGGTTTTTTGACCCCCCTCCCGGGGTTTGGGGGCTTCGGCCCACCTAAGCACTAAGGATGAATGATTAAATAAAATTTTATAGGGACGGGCCAACGAGCGTTGCTCAGACCCTGTAAAAAACACTAGATGATACAAAATAGATGAATCACACACATCACAACACACACAAACACCTTTTTTCCCCCCTTTAAAGCTCAGGAAAGCCAAAATCTCCAGGAACCTCCCGAAGGGGGGGTTCAGCCCTTTTAGGGCCTCGCCGCCATCCCCAGAGCAGAGCTTCGCAAAATGTAACTGGAAGACCGGGGTCTTTTCTAATACCCGGGGGCTGGTACATATTATTTCCCATATTTATTTAAAGTATCATTATTTCATGCTAAAAAAAATGCAAAGAATGGAATAAATAATGTCCTTTTAAAATTTGGGTAAACAAAGAAAAAAAATTATTGTATCATTTTTGTAAAAAAACAACAAATTCTGGGGTCTGCCACGGACCCGGGAGCCGTTTTTTTAAAGACCGGGTTTTCCACCGACCACCCTGAGAGGGATGCCCTAGGGAAGGACGGACGCCGTGAGTGGTGGCGGGCGCAGGCCCCAAGGCTGACACGATATGATCACAAACACTTCAAGGGAAACTGTTGCTTATCTGGAAAAATTTTAAGAAAAGGGGAAACAAATTTCGGGGCCAAAAAAAATTGTGTGTGTGTGTGTGTGTGTGTGTGTGTGTGTGTGTGTGTGGTGTGTGTGTGTGTGTGTTTGTGTGGTGTGTGTGTGTAGTAAACTTAGCTATGTAAACGAACAAACAAATTGTTGAACACACACACACACACACACACACACACACACACACACACACACCAAACACACACACACACCACACCACACACACACAACACACACACACACACACACACACACACACACACACGACACACACAACACACACACACACGTTAGGAGCATTCCATATAACTGTTTAACTTACAAGGTACCTTCAAAGAATACTTATAGACATTTTGAACAAAGCAGCAGCCAGGGAGACTAAATTCGCGCTGCCCTGGATACTCCCTTCCTTCACCCTTTGACTTGTATTGTCAATTCCAGTTTTTTGGTTTGTCGAAATTTTGTGTTGTTCCATTTTCCAAGGCGGTGCGGCAATTTTGTGTGTTGTTCAGTTTCCAAGCGTCAGCAATTTGTGTTGCTCCATTTTTCCAAGCGGCAGGCCATTTTGTGTTGTTTTTCCATTTTCCAAGCGGCAGCATTTTTTGTTGTTACATTTTCCAAGCGGCGGCATTTGTGTTGTTTCCCTTTTCCAAGCGGCGCAATTTTGTGTTGTTCATTTCCATGTCGGCAGCAATTTTTGTTGTTCCATTTTCCAAGCGGCAGCAATTTTGTGTTGTTCCATTTTCCAAGCGGCGGCAATTTTGTGTTGTTCCATTTTCCAAGCGGCAGCAATTTTGTGTTGTTGTTCCATTTTCTAAGCGGCAGCAATTTTGTGTTGTTCCATTTTCTAAGCGGCAGCAATTTTGTGTTGTTGTTCCATTTTCTAAGCGGCAGACTCACCTCACACCTGCCGTTAAACTTTCTAATTATGATGGAAAAGAATCGACAGGAAATACCACCTCCCTCCTTCCCTCTCTCTTTTCCTCCCTTTCCTGTTCCCGAGAAAGGTTACCTGAAGGAAAGCTCTGCCGGTGCATTTTATCAACCGGAAATGCCGAAAGGGAAAGGAAAATTATGTTAAATAAGGAATGAAAGAGTTATTGTGGTTCTCTTTTCCGCCCTACTTTCAACGTCTATAGTGTGAAAGACTAGAACATCAGAAAATAAGGAAGCTACAAGAGGCCATGAGACCTACACGTGGTAGTTCTTGTTACTTAATGCTACCTACTTCCACCTTTCATCCCCGTCCATGAAATAGCCTCCTTCTAGCCTCCTTTGTCTACATTTATTGGCTACAGAGGACACAAGGAAGTTATGTCTACACGGACTAATGACTGTATGCTCTTACACTCATTATGCGTCCACGTGGGTCGGTTCAAGACATATTGAAAGGGAAAGTTTCAAGGCTGCAAAGGGTCCAGGTAACCTATGAAGATCACCTGGAGGTTGGGCCCATGTTACCAGGAGGGGTATATAAATGACCAGCCCAACCACCAGCGGTATTAGAAGCTCGCCGCCGCTACGTCAATACCATGAAGCTCGTGAGTACAACCTCGTGCAGTCCTCCTTCAAGGGTGTTCTGCCCAGCCTCACTTATCTCTTGTGCTGGATTAGGGTTGTGGAAAAAAAGACGGAACCTGTTTGTTTTTTTTTTTTTTTTTGACGTGTAGAAGATTGACCCCAGTAACATGACGTGCCTGGCTGCTGCTGTAGGACGCATATACTGTATTCAGTTTGGCAAGGACACTCACGATAGCTTTGTCCCAGCGATTCCACTTTCCCCGGCGGGCTGGGTAGCTCTGTGTGTGATGATAAGTATAGTCAACATAAAATGCTCGCGAATATCAAGTATCTCAGCTACCCAGCCCGCCAGGGGAAGTATAGTCGCCAGGACTAATCTATCGTAAGTGGCCTTGCCAAACTGAATACAGAATAGTGCCTTACATACTGCACACTCCTGTTCCTGCATTGACTGTGTCACTCTACCTGCGTGTGACGAGCAACGCTTAGTGCTTTGTATAGCTAAAGACAGAATAAGATGAATCGTACACAGCCATGACCTTAGATCATTTCTGAATTAGATAGGAATACGGCAAGACTAATCCTACATGATGACCCTCAAGTCAAGACCCAAGACTACTGCAGGACCCATTAATAGGTGCCCTTCACCGCTCCTTCCTTGATGGACATATTCTCGGTGTCGCCTGCATGGTCGCGCCGGGGGGGGGGGACCGCCGCCCGCCCTCAGAACATCCATTGATGCGGCTTTCATAAACCTAACCCCCGTGCCCGGGCCACTGCCCTATGTACTCCTGAGGACGACCGTCAGACAACGGCGACGGCAACGTCAACTACGTTTTTCGAGACTTTCAAATGGCATCACCGAGGGAGGACTGGCAGCCGCGGCCTGGAGGGCCAAGCAACCTTAATGCAGGGCGCCTATAGGTACGTGTTCGGCCTAAATTATATTTAGGAGTACGTTTGAATTATGATGCCGAAGACATCATAATGATTCGGCTTCATTCTGATTATCTCGTTTCCTCCCTCCCCTCACAAGCTTCATCCCTCCCTGACCACAATCGCTCAAGGTCACCTTACGTCCGCTGATTGAGAATGGCTTCCGCGCCCGAGTCTTCCCGATGATTCCCCACCTCCCCCCCAACTGCCAGCCAGAAGGCCATCGAGCAGATCCGCTTCGCTGAAGAGCAACGGCGCGGCTGGCACTCACCTTTGAGTAAAGACGAAGAGAGGCCGATCGTCCTCCAGCCAGACAAGGGCCGCCCCATGACCAGGTTCAGGAGGATTATCGTGAGAACGCTTCAGGAAGCACCAGAGCCCGCGGGGTATAGGTACCAAGATATTTTCTAAGTTACCAACACTGCCATGTTGATATAAAATAATAAAAGCTCCGGGTGACTCTTGACCATTTATTTATGTATCCTTGGGTTTGCCGCGTTTGTGTTGGGCAGTGCCTGATTTATTGTTGTGTTTTATGAGGGCTAATGTTCTGTTATTTGTCTTTGGTGTTACACTTGGTAGCATTCTCTCTCTCTCTTTCTTTCTCTCTCTCTCGTCTCTCCTCCTCTTCTCTCGTCTCCCCTCTCCTCCCCTCCCCCCCCCCTTCTCCCCTACCTCTCGTCCTCCCTCATCTCTCCCTCTCTCCTTCTCTCTCTCTCCTCCATCCCCCTCTGTCCTCCCCTCTCCCCCATCTCTCGTCCTCTCTCCTCCCCCCCTCACTCCTCTCCTCCTCTCTCTCTCATCCTCTCTCTCTCTCACTCCTCCTCTTCCCCTCTCCTCTCCCTCTCTCCCTCCTCCTCCCCTCCTCTCCTCCTCCCCTCTGCTTCCTCCCTCAACTCTCTACTCTCTCCTCTCCTCTTGTCTCCTCTCTCTCTCCTCTCTCTCTCTCACCTCCCCATCTCGTCACTCAACCCGCTCTCGATCCCCATCTTCTCTCCTTCGTCCTCTCTCCCTCATCTCCTCCTCTCCAACCTCCTCCCCCCCTCCTCTCCTCTCTCCTCCTCCTCTCTCTCTCTCTCTCTCTCTCTCTCTCTCTCTCTCATCTCTTTCTCGTCTCATCCACACACACACACACCCACACACACACACACACACACAACACACACACACACATCACACACACACACACACACACAAAGTTTACACTCCGTGGTGTAGGGGATCACGCTCGGTTCACAACCGAAAAGTCCCGGGTTTCGATCCACGGGCGGAACGGAAACAGATGGGTTTGTTTCCTTACAACCCGAGCCCCTGTCCACCCAGCATGATGGGTACTGGTGTTACCGGGGTTTGTGACACTGCTTCCGGGGTGCCTGGCTTCGGCCATCACAAAGCACTAAGGATGATGATAAAAATGTTGATATGGAGACGGGGCCCACACGAGCATTGCTCTGGCCTGTAAATACAACTAGATGAATCAACTCGATGATACACACAAACACACCGCACGAGGTAACTCCGTAAGTGTAAAGGGATAGCACGCTTGGCTCACAACCGAGAAGGTCCCGGGTTCGAATCCCCGGGCGGAGCGAAGACCAGACGGGCGGTCTTCTTAAAACCCGAGCCCTGTCCACCCAGCAGTGGAATGGGTAATCCGGGTTTAGCCGGGGTTTTGTGACCCCCCTCCCGGGTTTGTGCTTCGGCAACACTAAGCACTAAGGATGAATGATTAATAAAGTTGATTATGGAGACGGGGGGGCCATACAGCGTTTTGCTGCTCAGACCCTGTAAAATACAGCTAGTATGAATACAACTAGATGAATACACACACATACACACACACACACAAACACACTTTTCTCCTCTCAATGCTCAGGAATGCCAACAAAGTCTCCAGGAACCTCCCGAGGCGGCGGTTCAGCCTTCTAGGAGCCTCGCCGCCACGTCCCCAGAGCAGAGCTTCGCAAATTATGTAACATGGAAGACCGGGATCTTTTTCTAATACGCCGGGGACTGGTAGCATATTATTCCGCTATATTATTTAAAGTATCATTATTTCATGCTAAAAATAATGCAAAGAATGGTAATATAGTAATGTCCATTTTTAAAAATTGGATAAACAAAGAAAACATTATTGTATCATTATTGTAAAAAAACAACAACTTCTGGAGTCTTGCCACGGACCGGCAGCCGTTTTTTCAAAGACCGGCTTTGTCCACCGACCACCACTGAGAGGCACTGCCCTAGGGAAGGACGGACGCCGTGAGTGGCTGGCGGTGCATGCATGGCCTCCACAAGGCTGTACACGAATATGATCACAAACACTTCAAGGAATCTGTTGCTTATCTGGGAAAAGTTGCAAGTAAGGGAAGCAATTACGGGCATACAAAAAACTAACTTGCTTACAACAGAATATTTACCACCAGTCTAAAACATTGTAATTTTTTGGATGGTTTAATTGGATAGACATTTGAACTCGGGACCACATTTCAATAGTGTCAGGTACAGGAGGCCATCAATACCTATGAAATCAATGAACGGGGCCACATATTTATTGTCGGTGTTTTCTCTCAAATTTAACCATTCACCCTCGTTACAACATAAACTCAAAAACATCTCATCGACTCGAGTCTTTAGCTCGAGAACGAAGAGCGCACAATATACCGTAGACAATCTTTTACATGTTCTTAGATCTTGAGTACCGCGACAGCAACCCCTCGTTACCCCTCGCATACCACCACAGTCCGCTATCTGCTGCTTGGGGGCGTTACGTAAAGTCGTAGCGGCATAGGACCCAATGGCACGATGTATTGGAGACTTGTAAAAATTCACTGTGGCCAACCAATGAAAAGAAGAACGAAAACCACCGACCTAATGTCTCTCTCTCTCTCATCCGATCACCATCTCTCCTCCCCTCTCTCTCTCTCCTACGGTCTCTCTCCTCTTCCTCTCTCCTCCTCTCTCTCCCCTCTCCTTCTCTCCTCTCTCTCTTCTCTCTCTCTCTCTCTCTCTCTCTCTTCTCTCTCTCCTCTCTCTCATCTCTCTCTCTCTCTCTCCTCCTCGCTCTCTGTCATCTCTCTACTCTCTCTCTCCTATTGTATCTTCAATGCTGTGTATTTGTTCCGCCGCACACCCTGTTGCTATAGTTATATTATTGATTCAGAACGAGCGTCATTAAAGGTACACAAGTAATCGCCAAATAATATCCTTTGTGGCGGTAACATTTCCCTAGTCGGGCGCTGTCTGGACCTTATAAGCCACACCATGCTCAGAAGCTCCATGCAGCAACGGTGCTCCTTCGTATCTGTATGGGGTCTGACCGTGGAAGAACATTTTTATTATATTTTTATTTCTGTCCTTCATGTGGGGTATAATTAATAGGGTCCTTTCTTGTAGTGTCGTAACCAATCTCTCTCTCTTCGTGGGTCCTCTTGGAACGTGCGGTGGGTTGAGATGCATTGGTGGCCATCAGTAAACCTTGCCCTCAGTGAGGCCCCAGAACCGAGAAGCAGATGAGCGTCGGTGCTCTGATGTCACGGTGATGAGGTTGCGGGCGAGCGTCGCAGTTTGGAAGACGTCTTTTACTCCCCTAATGAAGTGTCGTGTTTTGAGTGTCGAGTATCCTCCTCCCTCCTCTCTCCTCCTCCTCCTTGTGATGACATGTCGTCAGAGTGGAATAAATGTGAGAACTGGCCATCCACTCCTCATGAGGGGTTTTAATGTTTTTGCTCATCCTGCTTCGACAATCAGCCAAGTTAAAATTTATCTTCTCTTACCTGTCTTTTTTTTTTTAATAGGGACTGGCAATTAAGTGGGTTTTTTATGCTTCTTCTTTCTTTTTTCTCTTCTTCTTTTTTTTGCCCTTGGCCATCTTTTGGCTATGTGATGTATAAAAACACAAAAACAACAAACAACATTTGCAGCCGCCTCATTTATCAACATTGAATTGTCTGCAGCCACTTTCACAACCATCAGCACCATTGTTTCTGGGCCACCTTAGCCATCAACAGCCATTGCTCAGTCCATCAAAAACATCATTCTGGCGTCATTTCAGCCATCGCAGCCATTGTTCCCAGCCATATCACAGTCCACAACATCAATACCTCTGTCGTGGCGTCCATCCTCGTGCCATCGTCTGGACTTCCGCTTCCCGCAGTGGGGACTCGGACCGCCGTGATTCCCTGTCCTCCGCCGCGCGTGTCTTGTTTGCTCCACAGTAGCGACAAGGAAGTAATTTTTTAAAACCGACTTCTATTCTATTGTCCATCGGTCAATTTTGGCGTGGGTCCTGCCCAAAACATGTTCAAAAGAGAAATTTTTCAAGGTCCTTTGGATTTATGAAGATCACCTTGGCCGCTGATATTACTGGATGGGTATAGTATTGGCCAGTGCCGACCGTCCCAGCACCAGACAGACTCAGCGTCTGCACTCACACAACACCATGAAGCTGGTTGAGTACAATCTTGATGCTTACCCTTGTTTCTCTTTTCTGCCACCAACAGGCAGCTACTGAAGGACATGTTTTCCTTGCTGACCATATTCCTGGAACATGTGTGTCCCTCCTCATTCTTGTGGATATTACTCTTAGGGACTTGTGAAGCTGCAGATAACACAAATCTTCTTCAACCGTCCCATGTTTGGATGCACAGATCCTCGTCGCCTGCCTTGTCGCCGCTGTCGGCAGCCCGCCGCCCCTCAGTTCATTGACGGGTGGCTCATTGATGCGGCTTCATTGAATGATGGGGGGCTTCATATGATGGCGGCTTCATTGATGATGGGGGCCTTCATTGATGATGGGGGCTTCATGATGATGGGGGCTTCAATCATGGCGGCTTCATGATGATGGCGGCTTCGTCGACTCGTTCGTGGACCACCCCTCTACCCATCCTGAGGGACGAGCGTCAGATAAACGGCGACGGTAACTTCAATTTTCGTCTACGAGACTGGGAACGGGCATCACCGAGCAGAGGACTGGCAGCCGCGGCGTTGAACGGCCAGAGCATCATTCGGGGCTCCTACAGGTGGGATTTCGGCTTTGAGGAATACTCCTCACTATAGTCTGCCGCACCTTAAGATTGCGTAAATGGGGCCCTCTCACTCCCCCCTTCCGAACGCACGCGGGATTGACTGAAGTGTTGGGTGTTGGGGCTTTTAGGGCGGAACTTGGAGTAAGGCATTCTCAACACCAACACCCAACCACCTCAGCATCCCGCGCACCCGGAAGGGGGGAGTGAAAGGGGCCCCCATTTTTCGCCAACTTAACGTGCGGCGACTGTAAGAGTCCTTTTGTTTGTGATATCGAAGGCAATTACTTCCGCCGATCAACTGCCTAACCTTCTGACCATCCTCGTTTCCCCCACCTCCCCTCACAGCTTCCAACCCCGTCCCCTGACGGGCACACTAAGCTCCGGTCACCTATGTCGCTGATGAGAACGTCTTCCCGGCCCGAGTCTCCGCTGATCCCCACGGCTCCCCACGCTTCCCCCCACGCCACGAGCAGATCCGCTTCGCGGAACAGCCAGGCTGCGAACCTGGTGAACTCTGACGTTTTTTGAGAAGTGGAACTTACAGTTACCTTTCCGTACGCTAATAATTATTGCCATTTATTTTATAACGTAATAAACCACCTTGAATGACTAAGCAAACCACGACCATTTATTATGTTATCCTTGGGGTTTTGGCCGCGTTTTTTGTGTGTCTTATAGCGCCTGTAAGCAGTGCCCTCTAGGGCTGGAATTGTAGGCCCTGGGAGGTTCACTTGAGGGCTGTGATGGTAGCCCGGAGGTTTCACTTGAGGGCTGTGATGGTTGGCCCTCGCCCATGGTGGCGCAGGCAAGTTTTTCATAGTGAGCCTGTGTTAAAGACTCATGCTGCCCCCCTCTGTCCTCAGATGCACTCGCGAATTTGCAGGTAGAGTGAATTGGCAGCATGTTTGGTGTTCTAAGGCCAGCGATGGTTTTTTTGTTTTTTTTTTTTTTGGGGGTCAAAAAGATTTTAAGTGGATGTTCATCCTCATCGGTTATCGAAATCGGGGTCACCGAGCACGCCAATCCCGGAGACGCTAACCACTCTATCGGTTAACACCTTCCCCTTTTCCGCCTGCCGTTTGTGTTTGCAGTACCTTATTTGTTGTTGTGTTTTTTGAGGCTAATTGTTCTGCTTCGTACTGTTTAGGTTTATTTGTCCCTGGTGTTTAACAGTGGTAGCATTCCTCTCTCATCTCTCTCTCTCTCTCTCTCCCTCTCCCTCTCCTCTCGCTCCTCTCTCTCCTTCCCTCTCTCTCCCTCTCTCTCTCTCTCTCTCTCTCTCTCTTTCTCTCTTCTCTCTTCGTCTCTCTCTCTCTCTCTCTCTCTTTTCTCGTCTCTCTCTCATCACTCTCACTCTCTCCTCGTCTCTCTCATCTCTCTCTCTCTCTCTCTGCTGTCTCTCCTCTCCTCTCTCTCTTTCTCTCTCTCTCGGCCCCCCGTCTCTCTCTCTCCTCTCGCTCCCTCATCGCTCGTCTCTCTCCCCTCTCTTCTCCCTCTCTCTCTCTTCTCCTCTCTCTCTCCCTCTTTTCCCCTCTCTCTCTCTCATCTCTATCTCTCCCCTCTCTCTCCTCTCTCCACTCTCTCCTCGCTCTCTCTATCTTCTCTCATCTCCTCTCTCCTCTCTCGCACACACACACACACACACACCACACACACACACACACACCACACACACCCACATACACAAACAACACACCAAACACCAAAACAAACACACACAACACAACACACACAAACACACACAACCCACCACCAGACGACAACGACAGACACACACACACACACACACACACACACACACACACATACACACACACACACAACACACACACACACACAACACACACCCACAACACCAAAAAAAAAAACAACACACAGACACACACAGACAACACACCACACAACACACATACACCCACACCAAACACACAACACACAAACACACCCCACACACACACACACACACACACACCCACCACAAACAGAAACACACAGACACACACACACACACACACACACACCACTTTAGGGTACTCCGTAAGTGTAGAGGTAGCACAGCTCGGTTTTCCTACACGAGAGGTCCCCGGTTCGATCCCCGGGCGGAGCGGAGACAGATGGCTGCTTCCTTAAACCCGAGCCCCTGTTCACCCAGCAGTGAATGGGTACCGGGTGTTGCCGGGGGTTTGTGACCCGCCTCCTGGGGTCTGGCTTCGGCCAAACTAAGCACTATAGTGAGGCAGATAGGTGTAACAATTGTGGGTTTATTTACGTAAAAGCATGAAATTTGGCACAGTCCTAGATAATATTCTAATGAATCATTCCGATATTGGACCCACCGCGAAAACGTCGCTATGGTAGCCGTGCGGCCATTTTACAAAATGGCCGCTTTTATAAGTCTATTGGCTAGATAGTGGTCTCGTGCAAAACCCCCCCCCCCCCCCCTCCCGCGAAATATACTTCTCATGGTGTCTATAGAATAGGAAACATGTGTATAAAATGATTTGCTATGTTAAATAGTTGAAAAAAATGTCCCACGTACCTTTTTAATGCACATTAGTGCCGCCATTACCAAACTCTATATTCGCCTATATCTCGGCCAATATTGCAGATAACTGGCAAATAAGTTGTCACTACATCTTGTATCAGAATAAGCAGATAGTCACACACGGATGTTCGATGTGGACATGCTTCCCGCACGCGACAACCAGTCTCTTTGCCCCATGGACCATGAGGAAGGCTGATACACGAATTGATGATACATCTCGCGGATGCAGTCCGTGATGATTTTCAGAAAATATCTTCTGCGTACGGTGGAGACCAGATATAGTGGTATTGGCTGTGGCAGCAACAACCAAAACTCAAAATCCAGGAGCTTTGGGTGCCTTTTTGGACGTCCAGCACTTCCATCAGGTTATTTCCACACCTGAAATGTTAGCATTCCTCGGACTCAGATAAGTACAGTCCCTCCCGATGTTCCATGCAATTCACAGGGTGTGACACAGTCTACGGTCCTTTACTACCGGGGCAAGAAGACAAGCCTGGGATAACCTGAAAGTATTTGAATTTGAACGAATTTGACGTCAGCGTTAGTTTCATCTCTCCCACGGGGACAGCAGCCTCTCTGATGACGTTTGTGGCAAGTTGCTCGGCGGTTTTCCATTCTTCTCCTACGATCGCACCAAGCAATCCGTCAACATAGACGAAGCTCGACAGGCACTCTTCACGAAGAAAGGACAGCTGGAAGCTATTCCCCCTACCAGAGGAGCCCATGGTACAACAAATTCAAGAGGGCTGTGTACACAGGGTGGGCCACTGCTGGGGAAACATGCTCAGGTTGTTATGGATCTGCCCTCACCTCGGGGGGGGGGGGGGGGGGAAATTGGGGATGGATCGACCCCACAACTGGAACCCCTGTGGTCCATGCTTCCTGAAGCCAGCACTTCATCCAGGAGCTGATTTGTTGTAAATGCAAAAAGGCTGGCAAGGGACGTGCAAGTGCAAACAAGCTAGTTTGAAATGTTACCGCTTTGTGCAGTGTGTGGAAAAAATTGTGACGTATTAAACAAATCAAACTGGAACTATCTGGAAAGTTACCGTTACAGTCCTTATCCTCATGGCTTAATAATGTCAATATCACGTATCTTCAATGTTCATGAAGCAACTTGTTTTGTCATTTCTATATATGTGTATATATTGTTGGGATGATGGGACATATCTATATACGGGAGCCTATTTTATTATTTTCACTATTTCTCTCTAAATATCAATACACTTGGAAGCTTGTTGATGCTTACAACTTACGGCATAATGGTATTTAAAATGCGTTTTACAAAAACAGTCCAAATATAGTTGCTGTAATTAGTATTTATATACATAGCCGAAATTAGTTTGAGAACTTTTGAGTTTAGATTGATTGTTAACAAACTGTATTGTTGTAGACGAAATTGTTTAAATTTACCAGTATCGTTTTTTGTAACTAACCAATAAATATTACTAAACTCAGGCATTTTAATAATTATGACGAAAGTGTATTTATCTTCTTAGCCACCAAATAATTAGCTCAGTTACTAAATTTTGTTACTTTTAAGTCAGGCAGATAGGTGGTATCCATCATAAGACTTGTGGGTTTATAACGTACAAAGCCTGAAATTTTGCACAGTCATAGATAAGTCGTGGTTTTACTTAAAATAAATTATGTACTTCCCTGTCAACGTAGTTAATTTGGTCCTGTAATTTCACTGAAACCTTGACTCCTGAACGCGGAGGTTCCGAATTTTGATGGTAGCACTATTTTACGCTCCTTGGTGGTTAATTGACATTGCTGGCTAACACAAATGCAAATTGTGGTCATTTAGGGAATACCAAATTATGGCATATATGTGTATCTAGAGAGTCATTTCAATTAGAACCAAAAGAAAACAGTTGTGTCGTCCGGTTTAAAAATCAATCGCGGTCAAAAACGGTAAATTTTGTAAAAAAATGGCCCGCCTACAGCAACCAGAGGACGTTTTCGCGGTGGGTCCATATCTGAATTATCATTAGTTATTAATTTCTATGCCTGTGCCAAATTTGTCATGCCTTGTACTCTACACCCCAATTCTTATGATGCATATCACCTTCTGCCTGACTATAAGTATGAATGACTAAAAAATGTTGATATGGAGACGGGGCCATACGAGCGCTGCTCAGGCCCTGTAAAATACAATTAGGATGAATACAACTAGATGAATTACACACACACATCCCACACACATATTCTAATCCCTTTCCATACCCAGGCGAGTTAATAGAAGACTCTTGTTTTTCTTTCCCCTTCCACAGTATGTTCCCGAGGGGGCAGACCCATAGCCATACCGGCACACCCTTGCTCCACGCCTGCAAGATGTAGAGAATGCCGGGGAGTGCTTGCAGTTGTGCGCATGTCCCTCACAATGACAGGTAAATCTTAAAATTTGCTTGAATCACGTGGCTATCATGGGAAAAAATATGTTGAAGCGGATGGAAAATGCCTATACTCTATATTATTTTTGAGAACCGTCTGGCTATAAAGAAAAATATTTGCATGCGGAGGTAAACAGCTTTTCCGTATATTATTTGAGAATAGATTGACCATGTAAAAATATATGTGCATCGGAAGAAAAAACTGCATTATTAATATTTGGAACGGTGGATAATAATGACAAAAGAACTGTGCATCGGAAAATCCCTTATACTGTATATAATTTTGTGTTTAGGGGACACTTGTATATCCACTGAGAAGGGATGTAAGGACGTATATTTACTCGCAAGAGTTGCGGGGGTTATGTTTCACCCCGATCTGTCAGTCCTGCTGTCCCCTAGGTCTGTTTGTTAGTGTACGATTTCTCGAAAAGTTGCGATAGATTTGAGACCAAATCGGTATACCAAGGTTATTTGGTATGAGAAGAACTGATTTAATTTGGATGAAATCTGATGAAACTGTTGCCATGGAACCAATTGATGAAATATTCGGCCGATGGATGTGCTCATTACTGAGTGAATTATATTCGTATATTTTGAATGAAATATTCGGGGAGAGAATGCCTCGTACTGAGTGCACCCCCCCCTAGTGTACTGTTATATACCAGTAGTTCGAGAGTTGATAGTATATAGCCGAAGTAAGGTTATGGTGTCGTCCTCAGAAAACACAACATTGATTAAGGATAAAAATGATTTTTTTTATATATATGAGCATGATTATTATAGTGTATGTTGTATAGTTTTTATAGTAACACAGTGGCGAACCAGGGTGTAAAATGGGGCACCCGAGGGGGCACCACCCTAAGATGGGGGGGCACGTGCCGTGGGGGCAAAAATCTTGAAAAAAGTCATATACCATCAGAATCTGGCGTATAAAAACAAACAAACAAAATTATTAAGGAAAAAATATATATCGGAAAAATGTAAAGTTGCATTGTCACTGTATCAAAATTGGAACCGAAAATAGAATGAAGAGCAAAATTCTATAAAAAAAAGTCATTACCATCAGAATCTGGCGTATAAAAACAAAAAAATGAAAATATGAAAGAAAAAAAAGAAAATAAGGATAAAAAGTTCATTATTCACTGTATCTAAATTGGAACCGAAAATAGAAAGAAGAGCAAAATTTTTGAAAAAAGCCATACCCTCAGAATCTGGCGTTATAAAAAATAAAAAAAAAAAAAAAATAAATAATATATATATATATATATATTATATATATATATATATATATATATATATATATATATATATTAATAATATATATATATATATAATATATATATATATATATATATATAATATATATATATATATACTATATATATTAATATATAATATAGTATATATATATATATGAGAAGAAAGATTATCAGGAAAAAAGTTAATTATTTAAATAATTATACTAGCTAATTTGTTTTTATACGCCAGATTCTGATGGTATATGACTTTTTTCAAGAATTTTGCTCTTCTTTCTATTTTCGGTTCCAATTTTGATACAGTGAGTAATTAACTTTTTTTCCTGATATTCTTTTTTTCCTTCATATTTTGTTTTTGTTTTGTTGTAATACGCCAGATTCCGGTGGTATATAATTTTTTTTCAAGAATTTTACTTGCTGTAGGGCGTGTAGTGCCTTTTGCTTCTGTTCCTGCATTGACTGTGTCACTCTGCGTGTGACTGTTTGCATAGAGCTTTGTATAGCTATAGACAGAATAAGATTAATCGTACACAGCCATGACCTTTGATCATTTCTGAATAAGACAGGAATACGGCAAGACTAATCCTACATGATGACCCTCAAGTCAAGACCCAAGACTACTGCAGGACCCATTAATAGGTGCCCTTCACCGCTCCTTCCTTGATGGACAGATTCTCGTTGTCGCCTGCCTGGTCGCTGCCGCCGCCGCCGCCCCTCAGAACATCATTGATGGCGGCTTTATCAACATAAACCCCGTGCCCGTGCCACTGCCCTATGTAATCCTGAGGGACGACCGTCAGGACAACGGCGACGGCAACTTCAACTACGTTTTCGAGACTTCAAATGGCATCACCGAGGAGAGAACTGGCAGCCGCGGCCTGGAGGGCCAAAGCAACATGCAGGGCTCCTACAGGTGGGTGTTCGGCCTAAATGATATTTAGAAGTCACGTTGATTATGATGACGAAGACATCATAATGATTCTGCTTCAATTCTGATGATCTCGTTTCCTCCCCTCACAGCTTCATCCTCCCTGACGGCACAATTGCTCAGGTCACCTACGTCGCTGATGAGAATGGCTTCCGCGCCGAGTCTCCGCTGATCCCCACCTCCCCCCCACTGCCAGCCCACGCCATCGAGCAGATCCGCATCGCTGAAGAGCAGCGCGCGGCTGGCATCACCTTTGAGTAAAGACGAAGAGAGGCCGAGCGTCCTGCAGCCAGACAAGGGCTGCCCCATGACCCAGGTTCAGGAGGGACTATCGTGATGAACGCTTCAGGAAGCACCAGAAGCCCCGCGGGGTAATAGTTACCCAGATATGTTCTATGTTAACCAACACTGCCATGTTGATATAAAATAATAAAAGCTCTGAGTGACTCTTGCCCATTTATTTATGTAACCTTGGGTTTGCCGCGTTTGTGTTGCAGTGCCTGATTTAGTGTTGTGTTTATGAGGCTAATTCTTTTGCTTCATAATTGTGTAGTTATTTGTTTGGTGTTAACACTTGACAGCATTCTCTCTTTCTTTCTCTCTCTCTCTCTCTACACACACACACACGCACACTTTTCTATATTCTCAATGCTCAGGAGTGCCAACAAAGTCTTCGAGGAGGGAGTTCAGCCTTCGAGGAGCCTCGCCGACGCGGCCCATAGAGTATTATTTCTAAAATTATGTAACATGGCGAACTGGGATTTTTTCTCTAATACGCCAAAAACCGGTACTATATTATTCCGCTATATTATTCAAAGTTTCATTATTTCATACTAGAAATAATGCAAATAATGGTAATATAGTAATGTCCATTTTTTTTATTGGAATAACAAACAAAGCATTATTGTATCATTATTGTAAAAAAAAAAAAAAAATTGGAGTCTTGCCACGGACCGGCAGCCGTTTTTTCAAAGACCGGCTCTGTCCACGGACCACCACTGAGAGGCACTGCCCTAGGGAAGGACGGACGCCGTGAGGGGCTGGCGGTGCATGCATGGCCTCCACAAGGCTGTACACGAATATGTTCACAAACTCTTCGTGGAATCTTACTTATCTGGGAAAAGTTGCAAGTAAGGGAAGCAATTACGGGCATACAAAAAAACCCGTTCTTGCTCACAACAGAATACTTCCATTTCCTACCATATGGGGAGGCGGTAGCGGAGTGGTTAGCGTCTCCAAGTAGTGTTCCCTGTGACCCGAGTTCGATCCCCGATGAGAACCAAAATCCACTTAAAATCTTTCTGCACCATCGAGTGGAGAAAGATTCGTCGTCTAAGAACACCTACATGCTGCCCATTAACTCTACCTTCGATCAGTAGAGTGCATAGGAGGACACAGGGGGGCGGCATGAGTCTCTAATCGCAGACGTCACTATGAAAATCCTGCCTGCGCCACCACGGGCGAGGGCCAAACATCACAGCCCTCAAGTGAATCTCCAGGGCCTACCATCCCACCCCTGGAGGTCACTGTCTACAGGTGCTATAGATGTAATGATGTATATACAAAATAAAGTTTACATGATGTAGAAAAAGAAAAGAAAAAAAAACTTACCACAAGTCTAAAGCATTGTAATTTTTTTGGACAGTTTGATTGGTTAGGCATTCGAGCTCAGGACCACATTTCAAAGATGTCAGCTACCGAGTCAAGTCAATACTATGAAAGCAAATGAACATGGCACTGTTACGGCGGTGTGTTTCTCTCAAATTTACCATAATCTCATTACAACCATAAACCCAATAGACATCTCATCACTCGTGTCTTTAGCTCGATAACGAAGAACAAACAATATACAGTAAAACAATAATCAGACATGTTCTAGATCTTAAGAAGAGAGACAATACACTAGTTCTCTTGCTATCGTCACAGCCTGCTATTTGCTGCATGAGGGGCGTTACAGTGTCTTAGTGGTAATAGGAACCTTGGCACGATGTATTGAGACCATCTTTAGAATTTATTGTGCACCAAGAAAGAAGAATGGAAAACTCCCACTATGTCATCTGCGTCTCTCTCTCTCTCTCTCTCTCTCTCTCTCTCTCCTCTCTCTCTCTCCTCTCTCTCTCTCTCCTCTCTCTCTCTCTCTCTCTCTCTCTCTCTCTCTCTCTCTCTCTCTCTCTCTCTCTCTCTCTCTTCTCTCTCTCTCTCTCTCTCTCTCTCTCTCGCTCTCTCTCTCTCTCTCTCATCTCTCTCTCCTCTCTCTCTCTCTCTCTCTCTCTCTCTCTCTCTCTCTCTTCTCTCTCGTCTCTCTCTCTCCTCTCTCTCTCTCTCTCTCTCTCTCTCATCTTCTCTCTCTCTCTCTCTTCTCTCTCTCTCTCTCTCTCTCTCTCTCTCTCTCTCTCTCTCTCTCTCTCTCTCTCTCTCTCTCTCCTCTCTCTCTCTCTCTCTCTCTCTCTCTCTCTCTCTCTCTCTCTCTCTCTCTCTCTCTCTCTCTTCTCTCTCTCTCTCTCTCTCTCTCTCTCTCTCTCTCTCTCTCTCTCTTCTCTCTCTCTCCTCTCTCTCTCTCTCTCTCTCTCTCTCTCTCATCTTCATCTCTCTCTCTCTCTCTCTCTCTCTCTCTTCTCTCTCTCTCTTCCTTCCCCTCTCTCCTCTCTCTCTCTCTCTCTCTCTCTCTCTCTCTCTCCATTGTATCTTCAATGTTGTGTATTGATTCCGCCGCACAGCCTGTCCTATTTTTCTTTTATTGATTCAGAAAAACAAAGCGTCACGGGGGAACACCGTAAACAGAAAGTAAGATCCTTTGTGACGGTAACTTTTCCCCCTTTTGGCGCTGCCTGGACCTTATAATCCCTCTACTTGGTCCAGGGGCCGGCCCCCCCCAAAATCATTTTTTGGTCCCATCCGAGGTGGAAAGGGCCTATGAGTTTTTATTTTTCCCCCATGTCTTGGGGTATTTTTGGGATATGATACCCTTGCTAGGTGGTAGCTTAGTGCTGTAATTGCGATTTTTTATCCCGCACCCAAGGGCACTAAACTACGGAATCCCCCAACTGTAAAAGTGATATTACTAAAAGGTTTAAACCCTTCTGAAAATTTTTCAAAATCGAAGTTCATTCAATTCCCGTTTTTATTTGCTAATACCCACACAAAACATAAAAAAGCTGGCATCGGGTTAAAGGGACATAAATTAAAAAAACAAAATACTAATAACGAAATGTGTCCCCTCCCCATATGCATGCAGTTTTGAATGTGTCCCTTCTGGGGAAACTTTTTGTAAACATAACAAGGCAATTTATTCTTGAAATATTGTTTAAAAATTTTTTTTGAGTCATAGGGAAACCTTTTAAAACCATCTTTAAAACGCCAAAAACTGTTTTCTGCTGTCCCCTTTTTACTCACCTCTAAATCCTCAAAAAACCCGGGTTTAAAGGTGGGGTTCCCCTTCTGCTGAAACTGTTTTTTTTTGGTGCGGTTTTGGAGCTTGCACATACAGTGCATGTAGGCCATTGCCCCGGCATGCACAGTTAGGCAGCTTGCAAACCCGTGAAAAACCTTGCAACCCAGTAGCCCCAAACCCCAAACCCTGGTGCTGGGCCAAAGGGCTCCAGAGGATTTTCAGCTTCCCGCCCTCTTCAGTCCGCCATGCTCACTGGGTTTGGGGCCCCTTTGGGGGCCTTTGGGGCTCTAAAACCGTCTCCAATAGCGCCGGGAAAATTGGCTCTCTGTGCGTGAAAGGAAGGGGCCGTCTCTTTTGGTGGAAAGCTGGCTTGACTCTGCCCCCCCTCTTTTTGCACAAAAGAGCTGGTAGGGGCCAGCTCGTTGAAAACTGTTGCCCCCTGCGGCGCTGCTTCTGCTTTTTTTGCTCCTGCTCCCCAGCATACTTTCACAGGTGAACTGCTAAACTTATCAAAGTCCATCCTAAATTCCCTCAGCATTGGCTCGCTCTTGAATGCCTGGTTAGAGGGGTTTTTCTTCTTGAGTAGCGCCCAGTGCAATTAGTTTTCCCTTTTACCGGCAAAGCAGCTTACAGAGTCACATCCAGTAAAACCATGCAGGGCAATCGGGGCTGTCGCAGACACCCTGCCCTTGACTTCCCGATCTTGTCTACATCTGCTTTATCGTTTTGGGGTTGATATTTTTGGGTTTTGGGTCTTGAGGGCCACCCTGATTTTGTTTGGGCACCCCTTGTTTGGATTTCCCGGGGCACCCACCTTTTGGACAGGGTCTTCATTTTTTTCTTTAGAGTTTGGGTTTTTTCCCTGAAAAGTTCCCTGCACATTTAAAGGCTGTCGGGAAAAAAGATGAAAAAATTTTCCCATTAGATTTTGGGAATGATGTGAATAAATCCCCCAAAACCTTCCTTCTCAACCCTTTTTGTCGCAGGGGTTTTTTGGTGTAGCCCTGCATTTGGTCCACCAAAGCTCTTCATGGATGCCAAAATTCTAGAAGTAACATCAGACACCCCATCGGGCCCTTTGGGGTACCGAAAACCCTCCATTCTGATGTAATAAAAAGGCTCCCTGAAATGACTGACTAACGCCGCCTCATTTTATATTTTTATCTTCTTTGTCATCGGAAACTGACAGCACTCTTCTGCGGTAAGTTTTTGCCCCGTGGGGTAAAATCTATACCCAGCCCGGGTGGTAGTGTGCTTCACGGCCACAAAAATCTCTGCTTACAATCCCAAAGTATTCTGCTTCCGTTTCTTTGTGGGGCATTCCGGATTTTAAAGCATAGCTCTCAGTTCTCTGCATTTCACCAACATTTCCCTCGAGTATTCTGTCTTTGGGCGTACTTGTTTTTTTCTGGCAAAATATGCACTGCTTCATATGTTTTTTTGAGGCACTAGGGATTGCATGACGACCAGCCCTTGCGGGGTTTGCTACCCCTCAGGCAGCCTTTGGTGGGTCTTCTCTTTTTGAGCGGGGGGATCCCATCTAGTGTTTTCCTTTCAGGGTGAAGATGCGGGCGACATTTTCGTGGAAATTGAGAGCAGGGATCTTTTCCTTCGGGAGTGTCTTCGGGCCAACCCCAATATGGGCTCATGACGCCGTTTTTTAAAGCTCCCGCAGAAGATTTTTCCGGGGTAAAACTGATTGTGTTGAAATTGGGTTTTTAATTGTCTGGGAAACAATGATGATGCCCTCTAGCCGGGGGGGCCGTTTTGGAGTGGGATCAGTAAAAGGGTTTTTTCGTTCCCCCCCATCATTCGGGCTCGTCCATTTTCCCCGACAAAACATGGTTTTAAAATTTTTTTTTTTCCCAAATTCTTTCAACGTAAATACCGGGAATATAAAAGGGTTTTAAGACGTAAATGATATCAAGTTTATTTTTTCCCTGTGAATATAAAAGTTTTTTTTTTTTTAGCCTCTTAGACGCAAATAAAAATTTGAAGAATAATAAGTTTAAACCTTTTAAAAAAGATAAATCATCACCCTCAATCTCATCCTATGTCTTTTTTATCGAAAAATTACTTTTTTTTTGGGAGTTTTTTTGAACGAAATAGGGCTGGGAAACGCAATTTTTTCATTATAAATGAAAAAAATCCCTTTAAACTTCCGGTTTTCATTTGCGCAAAAACTATAAAAAATATATTAAAAAAAATGCGGAAAAACCTTGCAAAAATTTTTAATTTTACAAAAACCTTTAGTCAATATCCCCTTTATGCCTACGTTTGCACCTTTTCCCATAAAAAAAAACGGAAAATATAAAAAAATTCCCCTATAAAAAGGGGGGTTTTTTCAAAAAAATATCCCGAAAAGTTTACCAACATGGAAAGGCTATCAAAACATTTTTTTAACTTCTTTGATACAAAAACAAAATGGCCAAGAATATTTTTTTGCCACCTTGGGTGGTACTGTACCGGGTTCCGGGCCCTTTGGACTATACCCCCATAACCCTCCATGCAGCGGGGGGGTGCTCCCCCGTTTGTATGGGGTTTTACCGTGGAAGTGTTTTTTTATTTTTTATTTCTCCCCTTTTCGGGTGGGATATGATAAATAGGGTCCTTTCTTGTAGTGTAAAAAACCGCCCCCAAATCTCCCCTCTGGGGGTTTCCGCTGGGTTGGGGTTGGTTGCCTTTCATTGGTGGCCTAAAGCGACCTTCCCCCTGGGTGAGCCCAAAACCCCAAAGAAGCAGATGAGGCGTCGGGGGTTATAATGCCCGGGGGGTGAGGGGTTTCGGGAAGCGTCGGATTTTTGAAGACCCCCTTTTTCTCCCAAAATGAATTTGTCGTTGTTTAATTTGTCAATTATCCTCCTCCTCCTCCTTGTGATAATATGCCCTGCTAGAAGGGGAGGAAATTTGGAGACTGGCCTTTCCACTGCTCTGGGGGGTTTTAATTTTTTTTGCTCACCCTTTGCGACTTTCAGCCTTTTGCTAATTTTTTTTTTATTCGCTTCCTGTCTTCTTTATGGGGAAACTGGTTGGGTTGGGTTTTATTTTTATTTTTTTTTTTTTGCTCTTGGGCCAATCCTATGGGTGTAAAAATAAAAAAAAAACCCAATTTTCAGCCGCCTCATTTTATAAACCCTTGATTTTTCTCACCCACTTAAACCTCAGCACCATTTTTTCTGCGCCCCCTCAGCCATAAAACCCCATTCCCCTCGGGCCATCAACAGGGGTTATTCTGCACCCATTTCAGCCACGCACCCAAATTTTTTCCCTCCAGCCAAAATACACATCAATAGTCCTGTGTCTTCCTCCATCGCCCATCTAAAACTTCCGCTTCCCGCAGTGGGACTGGGGCCCCGGGTATTTATAAAAAGGGCATGGGTTTCCCCCAAAAGGGTTGGGACATAACATAAAAGTTGCCCAAAAAGATCTCCATAGCTAGGGGAGAAAAATTTCCCCGGCCATAGCAAATGGGTCAAAGCGGTTCCTGCGGACAAAAAACTTCGGGGCAAAACGAAAGGCACTTACATTACCCTAAAATGTCTCTTGATCATAATAACGTTTGGGAAATCAGAAAAAATTTTGGAACGTAAATTATTTGAGAACCTTACGAACAAAAAATAAAGAAATTTTTTAAAGGTTTAAATTTCCCATAATAGGGTTGTAAAAATCCCGTAAAAAGTTTTTAAAACCGGGGGGGACGATGAAAACATTTGGTCTCTCTTCCCCCCTAAAAATAAAAATTTATATCTCCCCAAGTATGGTAAAAGGGTAGGAAAAAAAAACAAAACCCGGTAAACCACTTAGAAACAAAAGGGGGAAAGGGGAAAAAACCCCGGGGGGGAGTGATGCCCAGACAAGATACGGAAAATACACGTAGCTGGGGGTAAATACTGCCGTACTGTAGCAAACTATATGCCGTATCTCTCCCTGATCATCACTTCCCCCCGGGTTATTTTTTCCTTTCTCCTCCTTTCCCTACAGGGGTTTTAAAAAACCTTTGTTGTACCCTTTCCCTTTCCCCTTCCGCCATTACTTTTGAATATGAGTTTTTGGTAAATTCTGGGCGTTTGCCCAACTCCCCCCCTTTTTCCCCCCCAAAAAAGCTTAGGGGACCTTTGGGAACCGGGGTTTGAGGGGGGGACTAAAAAAAAATGCGCGAAAACCGTATTTTTGAGTTGTGTAGGAGCCCAAAAATTTACTTATATTTGGGTATTTTTCCCCTAGATAGGGGAAATTTACCAAACCTTAAAAGCTCCGAGTTTCCCGGGCCCCCCCCCTCGAAATCTAATCAAACCCAAAGAAAAAAAATTAAAAAACCTAACCCCCCTAGCGAGGGGCTCTCCCCCCCTTGACCCCCGATAATCTACCTAACTTAGCGTATCACCCGATAACACGGGGGAACAAATTTTTTTTGGGTTTTAAGGTCTGACACTTTTTATTAAGTAATTTTTGGGGGCTGAATCCAAAAATGATCTCAGTTTTTTTCTATCAAATTTAAGTTTTTTTGGGGGCTGTAGGATTTCCGTTTTTTTTAAAAAAAATTAAAAATACTGAGTAAAAGTAACATGCTTATTTTATAAAAAATTGCAATGTTAACATACAAGAAAAAATGAAAAAATAGGCCCTGAAAAGAAAAGTTTAATTTTTAAAATTATCGTGTTTTTAGAAAGGATAAGGCTATAATTGTGTGGGAGGGTTTAAGGGAAAAAATTTTTTGTTTGTACTTTGTCTGGGGTTTCAAATTGGGATATCGCGTTTGATGCCCCCAACAAAGTCAACCAAAACATATTCACATCCCACTACCCTGGGGAACGTTCTTTCCCTAACCTTCAAAACTTGGGGAAATCGGTTTACCTTGCTCGTCGCTCAGCAACCAAGATTTTTTTCCGGGAAAATTTTTGGGAAGATGGCTATGCAAAAATGTACTTTTTAAAACTCATGTTTTCAACCAAACCTTTGTAAACCCCTCCAATAGTTTCTGAACAATTTTTTGTGTAAATTTTTTCACGTGTTTTCCCAAAAAAGGGCTTGGAAAAAGACGTCTTTGAATGATAGCCCAAACATTCTTTTCAAAAATCTGACATAGTACCGTTGAAAAGTTCATCTTTTTATGAGCTGTCGGGAATTTTTTTGGGCCATCAAACAAAACCCGGGCCCTTTATTTTTTTAATTTTACAGTCCAGGAAAAAGCCAAAGGGTGATTACTTTAAACGTCGCCATCAGTTGACAATGCTTTTACAAATTGTTTTTATGAACCTAGTTTTTTGTGCAAAAGGTGGGAATTTATTTTTTTTTCCTGTCAACAATGGCTTTTGTACAATGTTAAAGGGTCTCCAGGGTTTTTTAAACAGGGTCTCGGGCCAATTCGTCTGAACCCAATGCTTTTTCTCAGCTCTGCTATCCCCATACAAGGGAAAACAGGGGTACTTTGTTATCCACGTTTTTTGCCCAAAGGGGAAGAAACACCATTTTTGGTCAACCAAAAGATGATCCCAAATTTTGTTTTGTCATATTTTTCAATAATCAAAGGGCCCCTCTTTACATCTCCCTTTTCTTCACAAACAGACCAATGCCCCCAAAAGGGAAATGCGCCAAAAAAAATTTTCCCTTGTGTAAAGGACCCCTTTTTAAGCTCCGCTTTGAGCTATAATTAAAAAATCGCCATTCATTTGGTTTTTAGATTGAAAGCCCTAATTCCTTTATAAAACCCGGGATGTTAATGGCAAAAACCAAAAACCCCTGGGCCCTTTGAAAGTATGCAAAAAATTACTTTTTTCTGGTTTTCCCAAATTGGGTACCCTTTACTCCTTTTTCAAAATATTTTTTTTCTCGTTTTGTATTGATGCTATTTTTTCTTTAAGCTTTTTTGGTAGGCCCAAATCCCCCGTGCAAAATCATTCAAATCGTTCGTGCTGATCAAAAACCCTAAAGAACTGAATCCCCGTGAAAAGTCCCAAAAACTGCATCATTTCGTCAAATTGGGGGGGGGGGGGGGGGTTTTTTCAAAAAACTCAGATCTTCTAAGGGGTAGTTGTTCGAAACTGGCACTGGAATTTCAGCTGAATGAGGCAAATTGGGCCCTTTTAGCTGACGGTAGATTAGGATATTCCCATTTACTTTTATTTTTCTTGTTAATCCTGATTTTTTCACCAAAAGTTTAAATCTGTGGAATGAATCTTTTTGCCCCTCGCCAAAAACCATGGGGGTTAAACCAAAAAGCCAACTTTTTTACGTGTTCCCTTTTGGGCCACATCCTAATCTCTCGACACACTGCTTTTCACAAATTTGTGAGGGGCCCATTTGCTTGTTTTTGATCCCGAGTTTTACTTTAAAATATTCCCCAAATTGCTTGTTTTACAAATACGCTGATTTCTTGCCCTCTGACTTGGAATGGTGAAAATACCACATTATAGCAGAAAATTTAGGGTTGTTTTTGGCATTTAAAGACGAACTTTTGCAGGAGCAGATGACTGAAACAAAGAAATATATACCTAGTTAAAAAAAACACTAAGCTGGAAAAGTTACAAGCTTTGAAAACAAAAAAAAAAAGCATAAAACGAAATAGAAATTACAATGGTATGTTGTTACAATTTTTGAGAAAAGCCATAACAAATTCTCCTAATTTCCACTATCCTGCTTTCCCGTTTTTCAGATATTGAAAAGTACTGACCATTGGGAGCTGCCCCCCCCTCTCACCGCACGTCTCAATTGGGAACCCGCCAAAAAAGTTGCCACATGCTCTGATAAATCCCAAACGTAACAGCTGGGAAGTTTTTTCTACAGCTTTACAAAATGGGAAATTTTTCTTATCTGGAGGGGAACTTGAAAAAACTTGGAAAGTGGGTAGAAAAAAAAAACTACAGATTTGGGGTCAGCTGCCCAAATTTTTGTCTAAATAAGCTCAAAAAACAACCAACAATTTTTTTTTCTTCAATTGGTTTTCCCCGGGGGGGGGAAACTAAACCCAAAACCCAAAAGGGGCCCCCCGCCACCCCCGGTTTAAACCCAATTTTGGGGTTATCTTACTTCTTATTGGGAGGGGGGGGCAGGGTGGGGGGGACTCGATACTCCGGTTTATTCTGTTTGTGAGGATCGTCACAAAGGGCCACCGTTTTTTTGCTGAAGAAATTCAGTCAATTTTTTTCCCCGAAACTAGGGAATTTTTCGTCACTAAAATAACTCAAAAAAAGTGGTTCAACGCACTTTTTAAACCCCCCCAAATTTTCCCCATTCCCCCCAAGGCCCCCACACCTTTTTTTGGGGGAAAAGGGGGATATTGGGGGAAAAACCCACAATAATACCTGTTTTTTTATAGGGAGGAAAAGACAATTTTTACGTGCGTCCCCACTCTTTTTCCTCTTGTGACCCCGCATCGCCCCCTTTCTTTTCTTCCCTTTCGCGGAAAACTTTCCAATAAAAAATTTGGCTTTATTAGAAGGTTTAAAAGTTAGTTAGGTTTGGTTTTGTTTGTAAACTAAAAGGGGGAGTTTAGGGTTTGTGAATAAAAGGGGGGGTTACGTTTCTTAAAGGGTTTGGGTTTTGAAAACTAAAAGGTGGGGTTTTTGTTTAGTGAATATAAAGGTTTGGGGGTTTGGTTAGTGAATCTAAAGTTGGGGTTTTCGTTTTCATTAGGTTTTGGTTGTGGGAAACTAAAGGTGGGGTTAGGGTTTTTAATTTTTATGTCATATAAAGCTTTTTACCCAAAAAAATTTGATATCTCCCCAAAATAATGATTTTTCCCACAGAAACTCATTGAGTTTCTTAGAATCCCTTAAGGAACCAGAAACCACCTCCCAAATTTTGTACGGGATTTAATTTTGGTCCTAATGTAAAAAAATTTAAACCCTTTTTTCCAAATAAATTTCATTTAAAGTTTTTTTCCCGGAAATATTTTCTCCACTCCCTGCTGAAACTAAATGATAGCCCCAGAAGGTAGATATGGGCCCGCGTAGGTAAAAAAAATCCCCCTTAATTTCTGCCAAACAATAGCTAAATTATTTTAAACCTATCAATACTAAATAAAAAAAAATAATGCCCGCGAAATTTTTTTTTCAAAAAAACAATGAAAAACCCCTTTTTTCACCTTTTCATCTATTTGTAGAAGTGGAACGGTTTGGGCAAAAATTTCCCTCGGCGAGAATTCTTGGTGTTTGTTGGTTTTCGCACAGAATTTGGGTACAAAGGAGTTTACCTGGACGGGCCCTTTAGCAAGCTTTTCCCTGTCCACTCCAGTTTTCTCCATGGTCATCACTGCAGCAGCTTTCACTGCTCAGTGGGCCCCTGCATCTTGCCAGTGGCGAGGGAAAAAATCTAAAGTTATTATAATTTTCATTCCCGCTGTCATTTTTAAAGGGCCTTTTTTATTTCTCTGGAGGAAAGGGATTCACAGATGACATCATAATTCCCTCATGGTTCCCCCGATCCTCTTGACAAATTATTCGTCCTTCAAATTTGCCGAGAACGTTTTTCTTCTGGGACGAAAAAGGGCCCGGGGTTTGGCGCTGACGGGAAAAGTTTTTTTTTGGGTGCATGTTGACGGGTTATGTCAAAATAAGGATCCTTAGGGGCCTCCGGGCATCCCCTAGCGCGTATGGGAAATTTTTGGGGAAAAAACAGACTTATTTAATTTTCGGGGACTTATGGCGAACCTTCGCCATTTTTGGGCTGCTTATAAAAAGGTAAGATTTGGGGGCATAAAACGCTAAGCTGCCGTGGGGAAAGCGGTGCCATCTCCGTGGCAGTAGCCCTTACAGCCTGTGGTGGGGGAGAACCCGTTACCCCGGGACACAGGGTTGTGTGAAATCCCGGGTTTTCCACAGTTTCCTTTTCCCCCGGTTACCCCCCGGTACCCCTTTACAAACCCCCAAAGGAATTAAAAACGCCGGGGGAGGCTGGTCCCCGACTTGCCCTGGCCCGGGGTCGGAAACCCGGGGCCCCCAAATTTCGTAAGGGCCAAGCACGCTAGCCACTGCACCACGGAGGCGACAAGGGGAAAAGTCTGCTTATGGTAAACCCCTAAGCTATTATAAAGGGCCCAGGAACCCCCGTGGGTTCCCGTCTCCCCGCCTGACTCGTTTTGGGGTTTCCCCCAGGAGCGACAGGAAGCTATTTTTTGCCGACTTCTATTTTTTTGTCCATCGGTCAATTTTGCTTGGGTCTGCCCAAAACATGCCAAAAGAGAAAGTTTCAAGGTCCTTTGGGTTTATGAAGATCACTTTGGCCGCTGATATTACTGAGATGGGTATATATGTGGCCAGTGCCGCCGTCACCAGCACCATACACTCATCGTCTCCACTCACACAACACCATGAAGCTGGTGAGTACAATCTTGTGCTTACCCTTGTTTCTGCCACCAACAGGCAGCTACTGAAGGACATGTTTTCTTGCTGACTCATATTCCTGGAACATGTGTGTCCCTCCTCATCTTGTGGATATTTCCTTAGGGACTTGTGAAGCTACAGATAACTACAAATCTTCTTCACCGTCCCATGTTTGATGCACAGATCCTCGTCGCCTGCATTGTCGCCGCTGCCGCCGCCGTCCCTCAGTTCATTGATGGCGGCTTCATTGATGGCGGCTTCATTGATGATGGGGGCTTCATTGATGACGAAAGCGGCAGAGGCTTCATTGATGATGGTGGCTTCATTGATGATGGAGGCTTCATTGATGATGAGGACTTCATTGATGGCGGAAGCGGCAGCGGCTTCATTGATGATGGCGGCTTCGTCGACTCGTTTGTGGACCAGCCCGTCATACCCATCCTCAGGGACGAGCGTCAGGATAACGGCGACGGTAACTTCAATTTCGTCTACGAGACTGGGAACGGCATCACCGAGCAGAGGACTGGCAGCCGCGGCGTGAACGGCCAGAGCGTCATGCGGGGCTCCTACAGGTGGGTTCGGCCTGAAGAATATCTAACTATAGTCGCCGCACGTTAAGTTAGCGTAAATGGGGCACCCTCACTCCCCCCTTCCGAACGCACGGGATTGACTGCGGTGTTGGGTATTGGGGCTTTAGGGCGGAACTTGGAGTAAGGCATTTTCACCCACCACCCAACACCCCCACGCCAATCCCGCGCACCCGGAAGGGGGGAGTGAAGGGGCCCCATTTTCGCCAACTTAACGTGCGGCGACTGTAAGAGTCCTTTTGTTTGTGATATCGAAGGCAATTAACTTCCGCCGACCTACTGCCTCCATTCTGACCATCTCGTTTCCTCCCTCCCCTCACAGCTTCATCCTCCCTGACGGCACACATCGCTCAGGTCACCTATGTCGCTGATGAGAATGGCTTCCGCGCCGAGTCTCCGCTGATCCCTACCTCCCCTCCACTCCCCGCCCACGCCATCGAGCAGATTCGCATCGCTGAAGAGCAACGCGCGGCTGGCATCACCTTTGAGTAAAGACGAAGAGAGGCCGAGCGTCCTGCAGCCAGACAAGGGCCGCCCCATGACCCAGGTTCAGGAGGGATTATCGTGATGAACGCTTCAGGATGCACCAGAAGCCCCGCGGGGTAATAGTTACCAAGATATGTTCTTTGTTAACTAACACTACCATGTTGATATAAAATAATAAAAGTTCCGAGTGACTCTTGCCCATTTATTTATGTATCCTTGGGTTTGCCGCGTTTGTGTTGCAGTGCCTGATTTAGTGTTGTGTTTATGAGGCTAATTCTTTTGCTTCATAATTGTGTAGTTATTTGTTTGGTGTTAACACTTGACAGCATTCTCTCTTTCTTTCTCTCTCTCGCTCTACGCACACACACACACGCACACTTTTCTATATTCTCAATGCTCAGGAGTGCCAACAAAGTCTTCGAGGCGGGAGTTCAGCCTTCGAGGAGCCTCGCCGACGCGGCCCATAGAGTATTATTTCTAAAATTATGTAACATGGCGAACCGGGATTTTTTCTCTAATACGCCAAAAACCGGTACTATATTATTCCGCTATATTATTCAAAGTTTCATTATTTCATACTAGAAATAATGCAAATAATGGTAATATAGTAATGTCCATTTTTTTATTGGATAAACAAACAAAACATTATTGTATCAATATTGTAAAAAAAAAACAACTTCTGGAGTCTTGCCACGGACCGGCAGCCGTTTTTTCAAAGACCGGCTCTGTCCACGGACCACCACTGAGAGGCACTGCCCTAGGGAAGGACGGACGCCGTGAGTGGCTGGCGGTGCATGCATGGCCTCCACAAGGCTGTACACGAATATGTTCACAAACTCTTCGTGGAATCTTACTTATCTGGGAAAAGTTGCAAGTAAGGGAAGGAATTACGGGCATACAAAAAAACCCGTTCTTGCTCACAACAGAATACTTCCATTTCCTACCGTATGGGGAGGCGGTAGCGGAGTGGTTAGCGTCTCCAAGTAGTGTTCCCTGTGACCCGAGTTCGATCCCCGATGAGAACCAAAATTCACTTAAAATCTTTCTGCACCGTCGAGTGAAGAAAGATTCGTCGTCTAAGAACACTACATGCTGCCCATTAACTCTACCTTCGATCAGTAGAGTGCATAGGAGGACACAGGGGGGCGGCATGAGTCTCTAATCACAGACGTCACTATGAAAATTTTGCCTGCGCCACCACGGGCGAGGGCCAACCATCACAGCCCTGAAGTGAACCTCCAGGGCCTACCATCCCACCCCTGGAGGTCACTGCTTACAGGCGCTATAGATGTAATGATGTAAACAAAAACAAAAAGTTTACATGATGTAAAAAAAAACTCCAGGGCCTACCATCCCACCCCTGGAGGTCACTGTCTACAGGTGCTATAGATGTAATGATGTATATACAAAATAAAGTTTACATGATGTAGAAAAAGAAAAGAAAAAACAACTTACCACATGTCTAAAGCATTGTAATTTTTTGGACGGTTTGATTGGTTAGGCATTCGAGCTCAGGACCACATTTCAAAGATGTCAGCTACCGAGTCAAGTCAATACTATGAAAGCAAATGAACATGGCACTGTTACGGCGGTGTGTTTCTCTCAAATTTACCATAATCTCATTACAACCATAAACCCAATAGACATCTCATCACTCGTGTCTTTAGCTCGATAACGAAGAACAAACAATATACAGTAAAACAATAATCAGACATGTTCTAGATCTTAAGAAGAGAGACAATACACTAGTTCTCTTGCTATCGTCACAGCCTGCTATTTGCTGCATGAGGGGCGTTACAGTGTCTTAGTGGTAATAGGAACCTTGGCACGATGTATTGAGACCATCTTTAGAATTTATTGTGCCACCAAGAAAGAAGAATGGAAACTCCCACTATGTCATTCTGCAGTCTCTCTCTCTCTCTCTCTCTCTCTCTCTCTCTCTCTCGCTTCTCTCTCTCTCTCTCCTCTCTCTCTCTCTCTCTCTCTCTCTCTCTCTCTCTCGTCTTCTCCCTCTCTCTCTCTCTCTCCTCTGCTCTCCTCTCTCTCGCTCTCTCTTCTCTCTCTCCTCTCTCTCTCTCTCTCTCTCTCTCTCTCTCTCTCTCTCTTTTTTACAGTATCTTCAATGCTGTGTATTTGTTCCACCGCACAAACTGACGCTATAGTTCTGTTACTGATTTAGAACTAGCGTCATCAAAGGTACACAAGTAAACGCCAAGTAAGACCCTTTGTGGCGGTAACTATCCCCATAAAGGTTGCTGTCTGGACCTTATAATCCACTCCACGCTCATAAGATCTATACAACAGCGGTGCTCCTTCGTATCTGTATCGGGTCTTTCCGTGGAAGAAGTTTTTTATATTTTTTATTTCTGTCTTGCGTGTAGGATATAATAAATAGGGTCCTTTCTTGTACTGTCGTAACTAATCTCTCTCCGTGGCGTCCTCCTGTAGGCGTGCGGTGGTTGAGATGTATTGGTGGCTTCAGTAACCTTGCCCTCAGTGAGCCCAGAACCCAAGAAGCAGATGAGGCGTCGGTGCTATGATGTCACGGTGATGAGGGTGTTGGAGAGCGTCGGAGCTTGAAGACGTCTATTCTCCCTGATGAAGTGTCATTGTTTGAGTGTCTAATGGTCGAGACATACCTCCTCCTCCTCCTCCTTGTGATAACTTGTCTGCCAGAGTGGAAGAAATGTGGAGACTGGCCATCCACTGCTCATGAGGGGTTTCATTTTTTGCTCATCCTGCGACATCAGCCAAAGCTAATTTGCAGCCGCCTCAGTTATCAACATTGATTGTTCTGCAGCCACTTCAACCATTAGCAACCATTGTTCTGGGCCACCTTAGCCATCAACAGCCATTGATCAGCAATTCAAAGCGTTATTCTTCAGCCATTTCAGCCATCAGCAGCCATTGTTATCCAGCCATATCACACATCAATAGTCTCTGTCGTGCGTCCATCGTCGTCTGGACTTCTACTTCCCGGGACTCAGGAACCGCCGTGGTTCCTGTCTCCGCCGCGCGTGACTCTTTGGCGTCCATGAGGAGCGACAGGAAGCAATTTTTTGTCGACTTCTATTTTATTGTCCATCGGTCAATTTTGCGTGGGTCTGCCCGAAACATGTCAAAAAAGAGGTCCTTGATT
>JACEEZ010005770.1:363014-375900 GCA_016584305.1 Chionoecetes opilio | reverse complement strand
GCTTCTGGTATTAAACTATGGTTTTCCAGCGGCCACAATATCTCTGCTTACAGCAGTATTCTGCTGTCCAGTTCTTTTTTGGCGGCATTCTGATCTTAGCATAGCTCCAGTTTCTGCACTCACCAACACTTCTCGGTATTTGTCGTTGGCTACTGTTTGTTTCTGGCAAATATGCACGCTTCAATTTTCTGAGGCACTAGGGATTGCATGACGACCAGCCCTTGCAGGGTTGCTATTCCTCAGGACAGCCATTGGTAGTCTTCTCTTTTGAGCAGGGATGCCATCTAGTGCTTTCTTCATCGTGAAGAGGGCTGCGACATTTTCCTGTGGTAATTGAGAGCAGGGATCTCTCCTTCGGGAGGTCTTCGGGCCAACCCCAATATGGGCTCATGACCCCGTATTTGAGCTGCCCGCAGAAGAGTTTCCAGGAGTCGACTGCTTGTGGTGAAATTAGGTTTTTATTGTCATCGGAACATGAATGATGCACTCTAGCCGCGGGCGCTTGGAGTCGGATCGTACAAGGGTGTTCAGTGTCCGCCACATTAAGCCCCGTCCATCTGCAACAGACAAAAACAGGGATTATAATTTTTTTTCTCCAATTCTTTCAACGTAAATACTTGGTAATATATAAGGTTTAAGACGTAAATGATATCAAGATATGGATTTCTGTAAAATTATACAGTTTTTTGTTTTTAGCCTTTTAGACGTCAATATATAAACATTTGAAGAATAATAAGATACCATTTAAAAGATGAATCATCACCCTACAATCTCATCTCTATGTCATTTATCGAGGAAATTACTTGTTTTAGAGTTATTGAACGAAATATGGCTGGGGGAAACGCAATTTTTTCAATTATGGATGAAAACATGCCTTCAACTTCCGGCTTCTTTGCGCAAAAACTATGAGATATATTACAAAAATCCCATGGAGAAAAAACCTGTGCAGAATTTAATTTACTAAATCCTTAGTCAATTTTCCCCTTTATGCCTACGATGCCCCGGGTTTCATAAATAAAAACGGAAAATATGAAAAAATTACCCTATGAAAGTGGGTTTTTCACAAAAATATACCGTAAAGCTACCAACATGGAAAGGCTATCATACATTATTTTACTTCTATTGATACAACAAACAAAATGGCACAAGAATAGTTTTGCCACCTTGGGTGGTACTGATATCTGGTCCGGCCCATGGACTATACGCTCATAAGCTCCATGCAGCAGCGGTGCTCCATCGTATCTGTATCGGGTTTTACCGTGGAAGATGTTTTTTATATTTTTTATTTCTGTCTTTCGTGTGGGATATGATAAATAGGGTCCTTTCTTGTAGTGTCATAAACTCGTAACCAATCTCTCTCTGTGGCGTCCTGCTGTGAGCTTGCGGTGGTTGCCATGCATTGGTGGCCTCAGCGACCTTACCCTCGGTGAGCCCAGAACCCAAGAAGCAGATGAGGCGTCGGTGTTATGATGTCACGGTGATGAGGTTGCGGGAGAGCGTCGGAGTTTGAAGACGCCTTTTCTCCCTAATGAAGTGTCGTTGTTTGAGTGTCGAATTATCCTCCTCCTCCTCCTTGTGATAATATGTCTGCTAGAATGGAGGAAATGTGGAGACTGGCCATCCACTGCTCATGAGGGGTTTAATTTTTTGCTCATCCTGCGACATCAGCCATTGCTAATTTTTTATATTCGCTTACTGTCTTCTTTATAGGGACTGGCAATTAGGTGGGCTTTATGTTACTTTTTTTTTTTTTGCTCTTGGCCAATCCTATGGGATGTAAAAAATAAGAAAAAAACCCAATATGCAGCCGCCTCAGTTATCAACATTGATTGTTCTTCAGCCACTTCAACCATCAGCAGCCATTGTTCTGCGCCACCTCAGCCATCAACACCCATTGCTCAGCCATCAACAGTGTTATTCTGCAGCCATTTCAGCCATCAGCAGCCATTGTTCTCCAGCCATATCACACATCAATAGTCTCTGTCGTGCGTCCATCGTCATCTAGACTTCCGCTTCCCGCAGTGAGGACTCGGGCCCGGTATTTATAATAAGGCTATGGGATTCCCATAAGGTTCGACATAACATAAAGTTGCCCATAAGATCTCCATAGCTATGGAGCAAATTTCCGCCATAGCTATGGGTCTAGCAGTTCCTGCTGACATAACTTCGCGCTAAACGTAGCACTTACATTACCCTAAAATGTCTCTTAGATCATGAAATAACGCTTGAAATCAGTAAAAATATGAGCAGTAAATTATGTGAAAACCCTTTACGAACTGAAAATAAAGCAATTTTAAAGGATTAATTCATATATACGGTGTAAATAAACACCCGTAGAAAAGTTTTACGCGGGGAACGATGTAAACACTTGTCTCTCTCCTCCCTATAAATAATATGTTATATCTCCACAAGTAATGGTAGAAGGGTGAGGGAAAGGAAACACAACAGGTAAACCACGTAGTACAGAAGGGGAAAAGGGGAAAAAGCCAGGGAGGAGTGATGACCAGACAGAGATACGGACAATACACGTAGCTAGGTAGATATACTGCCGTATCTGTAGCTACGTATACTGCCGTATCTCTGCCTGATCATCACTTCCTCCCTGGTTATTGTTTCTTTCTCCTCCTTTACTACATGGTTTAACTTGTGTGTATCCTTCCGTCACCCTTCCGCCATTACATTTAGAAATATGATGTTATTTGGTAAATTTCTAGCGTTTGCCCATACTCTCCCCCTTCCCCCAAACAAGCTTATGGACCTGTGGGAATGCGGGGTTTGAGGGTGGGGACTAAATAATGCGTCGAAAACACGTATTTTTAGAGTTGTGTAGGAGTCAAAATTACTTATATTTAGGGTACTTTTCCCTAGATATGGGAAATTTACCTAACCTTCAAGCTCCGAGATTACAAGGCCCCCCTCGTAATCTAATCTAACCTAAGCAAAAAATTAAACCTAACCTCCTAGCGAGGGGCTCTGCCCCCCTTGACCCCCGATAATCTATCCTAACTTAGCGATAATCACCCGATAACACTGGGGAACAAATTTTTGTTGAGTTAGGTCTGACACTTGTTATTAAGTAATTTTTGGGTGCTGAATCCAAAACTGATCTCAGTTTTTCTCTATCACGTCAAGTTTTTGAACTGTAGGATTTCCGTTTTCTTAAAAAATATGAAAAATACTGTACGTAACAGTAACAGTGCTTATTTTATAAAAAGTTGCAAATGTTAACATACAATGACAAATGAAAGAAATAGGCATGAATAGAATGTTTATTTAACATTATCGTGTTTTTAGAAAGGATAAGGCTATAATTGTGTGCAGGTTAAGGTAAAAATTTACGTTTGTAGCTTTGTCTGGAGTGTTCAACTTGGGGGACTATCGCGTTTGATGCTCCAACAATAGTCAGCATCATATGCACATCCCATTACCCTGGTAACGTTCTTCCATAACCTTCAAATCTTGGTGAAATCGTTCACCTTGCTCGTCGCTAGCAGCACCAAGATTTTCCGGAAAGTTGGGCAAGATGGCTATGCCAAAAATGTACTTTAATATCATGTTGCAACCAAGCGCTTTGTACCTCTCCAATAGTTTCTGCCCAATTTCTGTGTAATTATTTTGCACGTGTATTTCCAAGAAAGTTCTTGGGAACGGACGTCTTTGAATGATACCCAAGCTTTCTTTTCAAGGTCTGACATAGTACCTTTGAAATGTTCATCTTTGATGAGCTGTCGAATTTGGGGACCATCAAACACAGGGCCCTTTGATTTTTCAATTGACCAGTCCAGGAAATCCAAGATAAATGTACTTCAAACAGTCGCCATCAGTTGACAATGCTTTTACAAATTGTTTCATGAGACCTATTTTTAAATGTGCAGAGGTGGGAATATTATTTTCTTCCTGTCAACAAGTGGCGCATGTACAATGTTAGGATCTCCAGGTTTAAGATCAGATCTCGGGGGCCCAATTCGTCTGAACCAATGCTTCTCTCGGAGCTCTGCTATCCCACATACAGAGAAAGCAGGGATATTTGTGTATCCACGTTGTTGACCAAGAAGGAAGGACACCATTTTAAGGTCAACACAGATGATCCAATTGTGTTTGTCATATTGCAATAACTCAATGACTCTCTTTACATCTCCATATTCTTCACGAAGACAGACCGAATGCCCAATAGGGACTGCGCCAAACAAATTGCCATTGTGTAGAAGGACACACTTCAAGCTCCGCTTTGAGCTATCAATAAACAATCGCCATTCATTTGGATTGTAGATTGAAAGCCCTAATTCCTTCAGTAAACCAGGAAGTTATGGCAAAACACAAAACCGCTGGCACTTCGAAAGTACTGCAGAAAGTACTTTCTCTGGTTCGAAAGTATGATACCTTCACTCCTTGTTCAAGTATGTTTTTCTCGTTCAGTATTGATGCTAGTATTTCTGAAGCTTTTTTGGATAGGCCCAAATCACGTGCAAAATCATTCAACTCGTTCGTGCTGATCAAATCCCCTACGAACTGAATCCTCGTGAATGTCAAAATCTGCATCATTGCTGTCACTGCGTTCTTCAACATCACTCCCGATCTTCTAGAGGAGGTAGTTGTTCGAAAAAATGGGCACTGGAATTTCAGCTGAATGAGGCATTGGTCTTATAGCTGACGGTAGATTAGGATATTCTATTTTACTTTTATTTTTCTTGTTAAATCCTGATGTTTTCACTAAACAAAAGTAAGTCTGTGGAATGATCTTTTTGCTCTCGCCAAACATGGGGATACCAATGCCAACTTTTCACGTGTTCCTTTGGTCCACATCCGTAATCTCTCGACACACTGCTTGCACACTTTGTGAGGGGCCCCCTAGCTTGTCTTGATCACCGAGTTTCACTTTAAAATATGCGAAATATGCTTGTTTGACAAATACGCGATGCTTGCCCTCTGACTTGGAAAGGTGAAACTACCACATATATAGCAGAAGGAGTCAGGGTTGTTTAGGCATTTACGACGAGACGTAGCAGGAGCAGACATGATCTGAAACAAAAGAAATATATACCTATGTAAATAAAACACTAAGCTGGAATAGTTACAAGCTTTGAAAACAAAAAAAAAACAGCATAAAAAAGAAATAGAAATTTCAATGGTATGTTGTTACAAGGTTAAGAGAAAAGCCATAACAAATTTTCCTAATTCCTACTATCCTAGCTTTCTGTTTGCAGATATTGATAGTACTGACCTATTGGGAAACTGCACACAACCTCTCCCCCCGCACTGTCCAATTGTAACTGCACAAACAAGTTTCCACATAGTCTCGATGAGTCAAATCGTAATCAGCTGGCAAGTTTTACTACAGCTCACAAGTGGAATTTTGGGTTATCTGGAGGGTAAGCTGTGGAGGAAAAAAAATTGACGTGCTAGAAAAAAACTGACTACAGATTTGGAATCAGCATGCCAATTTAGTCTAAATAAGCTCAAAAATCTAACTCAACAATTTTTTTTCTTCAAATTGTTCCCCAGTGTAATCTAACCTAACCTAATGGGGCCCCTCGACACCCCCGGTAACCTAATTTTGTGTTATCTTACTTCTTATTGGGAGGGGTGGGGCAGGGTGGGGTGGACTCGATACTCCGGTCATTCTGTTTGTGAGGATCGTCAGCAGGTCCACACGTTTCTTGACTGAAGAAATTCAGTCAATTTTCCCTAGATCTAGGGAATTTTTACGTCACTACCTAACTCAATAACTATGTGGTTGCAACGCACATTTTGTACCCCAGCCAAATATCCCGCATTCCCCCCAAGGCCCCCACACTTGTTTTGGGGGAGAGGGGGGAGTATGGGCAAACACTACAATAATACCTGTTATTTATAGGGAGGAGAAAGACAAGTGTTTACGTGCGTCTCACTCTTCTTCCTCTTGTGACCTGCATCGCCTCTGCTTTTCTTCCCTTGCCGCGGACACTTTCCAATAAGGATTTGGCTTTAGTTAGAAGGTTAAAACGTGGAGTTAGGTTAGGTTAGGTTAGTGAATCTAAAGGTGGAGTTAGGTTAGTGAATATAAAGGTGGGGTTACGTTACATTAGGTTAGGTTAGTGAATCTATAGGTGGGGTTAGGTTAGTGAATATAAAGGTGGAGTTAGGTTAGTGAATCTAAAGGTGGGGTTACGTTACATTAGGTTAGGTTAGTGAATCTAAAGGTGGGGTTAGGTTAGTTAATTTCATGTCATATACGCTTCTTACTAAAAACATTTGATATCTCCCAAAGTAATGATTTGCGACAGAAACTCATTGAGTTTCTTAGAATCCATTAAGGTAACCAGAAACCACACTCCCAATTGTGTACGGGATTAATTCTGGTCCTAGTGTAAAAAATTAACCTTGTTTCCAAGTATTACATTTATGTTTTTCCGGAAGTAGTATCTCCACTACGTGCTGAAGCTGAAATGATAGCCCTCCAGAAGATAGATATGACTGCGTAGGTAAAACAAATCCTTACCTTAATTTCTGCCAAAAACAATAGCTAAATTATTATAAACATATCAATACTAAATAGAAAATAATAATGCCTGCGAAATTTTTTGTCAAATAAACAATGAAAACCCTTTATTCATCCTTTTCATCTATTAGTAGAAGTGGAAAAGTCGTCGAAATTTCCGTCGGCGAAAAATTCTTGGTTTTGTTGTCTCGCACAGAATTTGGGTACACGAGAGTATTTTCCCAAAGGACGGCCTTGAGCAAGCATTTTCCCTGTCCACTCCGTTGCCATGGTCATCACTGCAGCAGTGCACTGCTCAGTGCCTGCTGCATCTTGCCAGTGGCGAGGAAACAATCATAATGTTATTATAATTTTCATTCCCGCTGTCAGGGGTATGGTCCTTTTTTTTTTTTACTCTGGAGGAAAGCATTCACGAGAGTGACATACATAATTCCCTCATGGTTCAGCCGATACCTCTTGACAAGTTATTCGTCATTCAAATTTGCCGAGGAAAAGTCTCTTCTGGCACGAAAATGCCTGGGGGTTTGGGGCTGACGGAAGAGTTGTTTTGCTGCCATGTTGACGGCTTATGTCAACATAAGGATCCTTATGGGACCTCCGGACATCCCATAGCGCGTATGGGCAACTTTATGGGAAAACACGAGTACTTATGGAATTTTCGGTGACTTATGGCGAACTTCGCCATTTTGTCTGCTTATAAAAAGGTAAAGATGGGAGCATACGCTAAGCTGCGCGTGGCATGCGGTGCTCATCTCCGTGGCAGTAGCCCTTACAGCCTGTGGTGGGTGAGAACCCGTTACCCCGGGACACAGGGTTAGTGTGACTCCCGGGTTACCACAGTTACCTTCCCCAGGTTACCCCAGGTACCCATTTATCAACCCCGAAAGGAAGTAAGAACAGCTGGGTAGGCTGGTCACCGACTTGCCCTGGCCCGGGATCGAACCAGGGCCCGCAGATTCGTAGCCAGGCACGCTAGCCACTGCACCACGGAGGCGACAGGGAAATGTCTGCTTATGGGAAACCCATAAGCTATTATAAAGGGCCCAGGAACCGCCGTGGTTCCTGTCTCCGCCGCGCGTGACTCGTTTGGCGTCCATGAGGAGCGACAGGAAGCTATTTTTTGCCGACTTCTATTTTTTTGTCCATCGGTCAATTTTGCTTGGGTCTGCCCAAAACATGCCAAAAGAGAAAGTTTCAAGGTCCTTTGGGTTTATGAAGATCACTTTGGCCGCTGATATTACTGAGATGGGTATATATGTGGCCAGTGCCGCCGTCACCAGCACCATACACTCATCGTCTCCACTCACACAACACCATGAAGCTGGTGAGTACAATCTTGTGCTTACCCTTGTTTCTGCCCCCAAACAGGCAGCTACTGAAGGACGTTTTCTTGCTGACTCATTTTCCCTGGAACATGTGTGTCCCTCCTCATTTTGTGGATATTTCCTTAGGGACTTGTGAAGCTACAGATAACTACAAATCTTCTTCACCGTCCCATGTTTGATGCACAGATCCTCGTCGCCTGCATTGTCGCCGCTGCCGCCGCCGTCCCTCAGTTCATTGATGGCGGCTTCATTGATGGCGGCTTCATTGATGAGGGGGGGCTTCATTGATGACAAAAAGCGGCAGGGCTTCATTGATGAGGGGTGGCTTCATTGATGATGGAGGCTTCATTGAGATGAGGACTTCATTGTGGCGGAAGCGGCAGCGGCTTCATTGATGATGGCGGCTTCGTCGACTCGTTTGTGGACCAGCCCGTCATACCCATCCTCAGGACGAGCGTCAGGATAACGGCGACGGTAACTTCAATTTCGTCTACGAGACTGGGAACGGCATAAACCGAGCAGAGGACTGGCAGCCCGGCGTGAACGGCCAGAAGCGTCATGCGGGGCTCCTACAGGTGGGTTCGGCCTGAAAAAATATCTAACTATAGTCGCCGCACGTTAAGTTAGCGTAAATGGGGCACCCTCACTCCCCCCTTCCGAAGCAGGGGATTGACTGCGGTGTTGGGTATTGGGGTTTTAGGGCGGAACTTGGAGTAAGGCTTTTTTCCACCCAACCACCCAAACCCCCACGCCAATCCGCGCACCCGGAAGGGGGGAGTGAAGGGGCCCCATTTTCGCCAACTTAACGTGCGGCGACTGTAAGAGTCCTTTTGTTTGTGATATCCAAGGCAATTAACTTCCGCCGACCTACTGCCTCCATTCTGACCATCTCGTTTCCTCCCTCCCCTCACAGCTTCACCTCCCTGACGGCACAATCCCCTCAGGTCACCTATGTCGCTGATGAGAATGGCTTCCGCGCCGAGTCTCCGCTGATCCCTACCTCCCCCCCACTCCCCGCCCACGCCATCGAGCAGATTCGCATCGCTGAAGAGCAACGCGCGGCTGGCATCACCTTTGAGTAAAGACGAAGAGAGGCCGAGCGTCCTGCAGCCAGACAAGGGCCGCCCCATGACCCAGGTTCAGGAGGGATTATCGTGATGCCCGCTCAGGATGCACCAGAAGCCCCGCGGGTAATAGTTACCAAGATATGTTCTTTGTTAACTAACACTACCATGTTGATATAAAATAATAAAAGTTCCGAGTGACTCTTGCCCATTTATTTATGTATCCTTGGGTTTGCCGCGTTTGTGTTGCAGTGCCTGATTTAGTGTTGGTTTTATGAGGCTAATTTTTTTGCTTCATAATTGTGTAGTTATTTTTTGTTGGTGTTTAACACTTGACAGCATTCTCTCTTTCTTTCTCTCTCTCGCTCTACGCACACCACACACGCACACTTTTCTATATTCTCAATGCTCAGGAGTGCCAACAAAGTCTTCGAGGCGGGAGTCAAGCCTTCGAGGAGCCTCGCCGACGCGGCCCATAGAGTATTATTTCTAAAATTATGTAACATGGCGAAACCGGATTTTTTTTTCTAATACGCCAAAAAACCCGGTAAATATATTATTCCGCTTTTAAATTTTCAAAGTTTCATTATTTCATACTAGAATAATGCAAATAATGGTAATATAGTAATGTCCATTTTTTATTGGATAAAAAACAAACATTATTGTATCAATATTGTAAAAAAAAAACCCAAATTCTGGAGTCTTGCCACGGACCGGCAGCCGTTTTTCAAAGACCGGCTCTGTCCACGGACCCCCACTGAGAGGCACTGCCTAGGGAAGGACGGACGCCGTGAGTGGCTGGCGGTGCATGCATGGCCTCCCAAGGCTGTACACGAATATGTTCACAAACTCTTCGTGGAATCTTACTTATCTGGGAAAGTTGCAAGTAAGGGAAGGAATTACGGGCATACAAAAAAACCCGTTTTTGCTCACAACAGAATACTTCCATTTCCTAACCTATGGGGAGGCGGGAGCGGATGGTTAGCGTCTCCAAGTAGTGTTCCCTGTTTACCCGAGTTCGATCCCCGATGAGAACCAAAATTCACTTAAAATCTTTCTGCACACCGTTTGAGTGAGAAAGATTTGTCGTCTAAGAACACTACATGCTGCCCATTAACCCCTACCTTCGATCAGTAGAGTGCATGGAGGACACAGGGGGGCGGCATGAGTCCCCTAATCACAGACGTCACTATGAAAATTTTGCCTGCGCCACCACGGGCGAGGGCCACCATCACAGCCCTGAAGTGAACCTCCAGGGCCTACCATCCCACCCCCGGAGGTCACTGCTTACAGGCGCTATAGATGTAATGATGTAAACAAAAACAAAAAGTTTCCCTGATGTAAAAAAAACTCCAGGGCCTACCCTCCCACCCCTGGAGGTCACTGTTACAGGTGTATAGATGTTTAAAATGTATATACAAAATAAAGTTTACATGATTAGAAAAAGAAAAGAAAAAAAACTTACCACATGTCTAAAGCATTTGTAATTTTTTGGACGTTTGATTTGGTTAGGCAATTTGAGCTCAGGACCACATTTCAAAGATGTCAGCTACCGAGTCAAGTCAATACTATGAAAGCAAATGAACATGGCACTGTTTCGGCGGTGTGTTTCTCTCAAATTTACCATAATCTCATTACAAACCATAAACCCAATAGACATCTCATCACTCGTGTCTTTAGCTCGATAACGAAAACAAACAATATACAGTAAAACAATAATCAGACATGTTCTAGATCTTTAAAAAGAGAGACAATACACTAGTTCTCTTGCTATCGTCACAGCCTGCTATTTTGCTGCATGAGGGGCGTTACAGTGTCTTAGTGGTAATAGGAACCTTGGCACGATGTATTGAGACCATCTTTAGAATTTATTGTGCCACCAAGAAAGAAGAATGGAAACTCCCACTATGTCATTCTGCAGTCTCCTCTCCGTCTCTCATTTTCTCTCTTCACCTCCTCTCTCCCTTCTCTCTCCCTCTCTCCCTTCTCCCCTCTCTCCTCCTCTCTCTCTCTCTCTCTCTCTCTCTCCCTCTTCTCTCCCCTCTCTCTCTCTCTCTCCCCTCTCTTCTCTCTCTCTCTCCTCTCTCTCTCCTCTCTCTCTCTCGTCTCTCTCTTTTCTCTCTCTCTCTCTTTTTACAGTATCTCAATGCTGTGTAATTGTTCCACCGCAACAAACTGACCCCTATAGTTCTGTTACTGTTTAGAACAGCGTCATCAAAGTACAACAGTAACGCCAAGAAACCCTTTGTGGCTGTAACTATCCCCAAAAAAGGTTGCGTCTGGCCCTTATAATCCACTCCACGCTCATAAGATCTAAAAACACGGTGCTCCTTCGATCTGTATCGGGTCTTTCCGGGAAAGAAGTTTTTATATTTTTTATTTTTGTCTTGCGTGTAGGATATTAAATAGGGTTCCTTTTTTGTACTGTCGTAACTAATCTCTCTCCTGGGTCCTCCCGTAGGCTTTTTTGGGGGGTTGAGAGTATTGGTGGGTTCAGAACCTTCCCTCAGTGACCCCCGAACCCAAGAAGCAGTGAGGCGCGGTGCTATTTATGTCACGGTGATGAGGGGTTGGGGAGCGTCGGACTTTAAGACGTCTATTCTCCCTGATGAAGTTTCAGTTGATTCTAATGGTCGAGACAAAACCTCCTCCTTCCCCCCCTCCTTTGATAAATTTTCTGCCAGGTGGGAAAAAATGGGAGACTGGCCTCCATGCTCATGAGGGTTTTCTTTTTGCTCATCCTGGAAATCAGCCAAAGCTAATTTGCAAGCCGCCCATTTTTCAACATTTTATTGTTTGCGCCATCAACCATTAGCAACCATTGTTTGGGCCACCTTAGCCTCAACAGCCTTGATCGCAATTCAAAACGTTATTCTTCAGCCATTTCCCGCCAAACCCGCCCCCCCCCGGGGGATTGTTGGTTTTTCCCCAAAAAGGGGGGGGCCATTTTTTCCCAAAAAAAATTTTTATTTTTTTTCTCTTTTTTTGTCGGGTTTGCGGGGTCCTCTGCCCGGNTTAGTATAATTTCATACCCTATCTTTTTGCACTATGAACTTTCATGTTCCTATCTTCTTTAAGGACATGGTATCCTTTTCCAACTGTTTTCTTACAAGTAGTTGATAGTTAGTAGTATGTAGTTCAGCAGATACCCTCGTCATGGACCAATGGGTCTCCTGGTGTCTGTTATTCCTATGTAATCCTATGTAATCCTCCTCCTCAGAGCAACCAAACATATTCCATCTCTGCGTAATTCATCTTATGAAGAGAGACTGCGGAAACTTAATATGTTTTCCTTAAAGGATCGTAGAATCCGTGGGGACTTGATAGAAACCTTTAAGATCCTAAAAGGATTTGATGTCATTAATCAAGAGAACCTATTCGAGCTTTCAACTCAAGTGACAACAAGAATAATGTTTAAAACTAAACGGTCAACGTTGCATCAACTGGTCTCCGTAAAAATTATTTCAATGTGAGAGTCGTTGAGCGATGGAACAAGTTACCAGCAAATGTTGTCGAAGCCAGCACAATAACTACATTTAAAAACAGACTTGACGCGCACTGTAAAGTAAATGGGTATTGATAGTGCTCTTCGAATTCATGTTTAGTCCCCCGGATCGATTAGTTGTAGTGGTAGTGGTAGTTGTACTTAGTATATTTCATACCCTATCTTTCTGCACTACGAAACTTCCATGTTCCTATTTTCTTTAGGGACATGGTATCATTTTCCAACTGTATTCTTACAAGTAGTTGATAGTTAGTAGTATGTAGTTCAGCACATACCCTCGTCATGGACCAATAGGTCTCCTGGTGTCTGTTATTCCTATGTAATCCTATGTAATCCTCCTCCTTGTGATGACATGTCTGTCAGAGTGGAATAAATGTGGAGACTGGCCATCCACTCCTCATGAGGGGTTTAATGTTTTGCTCATCCTGCGACATCAGCCAAAGCTAAATTTTTATATTCTCTTACTGTCTTTTTTATAGGGACTGGCAATTAAGTGGGTTTTATGCTTCTTCTT
>JACEEZ010005770.1:336710-354314 GCA_016584305.1 Chionoecetes opilio | reverse complement strand
CCACCACCCACCCCCACCACACACACACACACACAACACACAACACACACACACACACACACACACACACACACATACGCAACACACTCACACCACACACACACCCCACACACACACACACCAACACACACCACACAAAACCACACGCACGCACCCCACAACACACGCACACACACCACACACCCCACACACACCACACCACACACACACACACACACACACCCCCACACACATTCTAATCCCCTCCATGCCCAGATGAGTTAATAGGAAACTCTCTTTTCCCTTCCACAGTATGTACACGAGAGGGTACAACAACCATATCGTCACACCTAGCCTGCAAGATGTAGAGGAATGCCGGGAGGCATATTCTCAATGCGTTCGCCCTTTTCGGCAGGCCGCTCGCGAATTTTTTCCCCCCTAACGTTAGGTTAGGTTAGGTTCGGTTAGGTTCGGTTCAAGTTTACTTTACCAATGGTAACTTTGTGTGGGAATCACAAAGAGGTTATTTGCAAGAAAATCCTGTGGTTAGTTTCGGACCTACAGCCATGCGTAGAGGGCTGCCAACTTGCCGAAAAGGGCGGACGCATTGAGAATATACTGCCGGGAAGGGTTGAAGGTGTGTGCATGTCCCTCACAATGACAGGTAAATACTTATAAATTGCTTTGAGATCAGTGGCTATCATGGAAAAATATGTGTAAGCGGAAAAAACTGCCTTATACTCTATGTTATTTTGAGAACCTTGGCTAAAAAGAAAAAAATATTTGCATGCGGAGAAAACAGCTTTATACCGTATATTATTTTGATAAATGTGGCCATGATAAAAAAATATATGTGCATGCGGAAAAAACTGCCTAACTATACTGTATAATATTTTGAGAACGGTGGCTATAATGGAAAAAGTATATGTGCATACGGAAAAATCTGCCTTATACTGTATATTCTTTTGTGTTTTAAGGGACACTTTGTTATATCCACGAGAAGGGAAGATTAAAACTTTTATTTGTTACGAGTTATAAACAAATATTCGAGAGTTAGTAGTATTCAATCGGAAGTATAGAATTAAGTGTGTCGATCCTGCCTCAGACTCAACATTGATATTTATAGTGATAATATATGATTAAAAAAAATTAAAAAAAGATATATATATATATAGTGTATATTTAAAAAAGATATACTATATATATAATATATATATATATATTATATATAATATATATATTTAAAATATATATATAATATATATATAATTATATATATTATATATAGATATATATATATAATATATATATATATATATTATATAAATATATTAATAAGATATATATATATAACTATATATTAACTTTTTTTCCTGATATTATTTTTTTCTTCATTTTTTTTTTGTTTTTGTTTTTATACGCCAGATTCTGATGGTATATGACTTTTTCAAGAATTTTGCTCTTCTTTCTAATTTTGGTTCTAATTTTGATACAGTGAGTAATACACTTTTTTCCTGATTTTCTTTTTTTCCTTCATATATATGTTTTTTTTTTTTTCATAGACCAGGCTCTGATGGTACATGACTTTTTTCAAGAATTTTGCTTTTTTTTTCTATTTTAGGGTCCAATTTTGATACAGTGAGTAATTAACTTTTTCCTGATATTCTTTTTTTCCCTCATATTTTAAACAGAGGAAGATAATGAAATAGGAATATAAGGAGAGAATAAATTAAAAAAGCGGCAGGGTAATGGGATGGGTTTAGAGAGAGAAAAGAGAGGGGAAAAGAGAGGGGAAAGAGAACCCCAGATCAGATAAAAACGTTTTTTTTGTGAATAATGTACACATTTAACATAATACATTAAAATTTAAAGGGGTACAAATAGAAAAAGGGGCGCACCCCCCAGGGCAGGTTGCTGGGAAAGGTTTGGCCATGTTTAATGAATTAGATATACTTTTGTTAATTCATTTAGTATCCCTATACATAAGATTATGCTATGTTACATAAAATTTTTTTTAAATTTAAATTTTTTAAGCCCTTTTTATGAAGCATTGGCAATTTTGGGGTGACTTTTTTTTGATTTTGGAAAAGGTTTTACAGGGTTTGTTAGAAAAAATAGTGCATTACCCAGAAAGGGAGGCATTGGCCGCCGCCTCAAAAAAAGATCTTTTTCTTGACATTCCATTACAAAATGGGGGGAGTGTTTTTGCTTCTCTTCTTTTTTTACACGGGTTTTACTTTTTTTTCATATTGAGGGTTGTCACTGCCATTTACCTCCCAGATGTCTTTACCCAAACCTTAGCCTACTAAAACCACCCCTTTGCTGGGCCTAGTAATTAGTCCATTTTGTATGTAGGGGGGTTTTTGACCCCCTTTTTGTTAGGTCCAAAATATTTTAAGTGAGAAAAAACAGACTGCCCGAGCATGCTGTCAATATGCCCTCTTTTGTACTTTTTCCTTTTTTCGCCCACATTTCTTTTTTTAGAGGGCCCAAAGGACAGAGGGAGCGGAAACCCAACACCCATCCTTAAACTAGCACGGGTTGGCGATTTTTCACCCTGCACGCTCGTTCCCGCTATCCCACATGTGAGGGGGAAACCTTTAAAAAAGTTCACATTTTCTGTCCCGACACTTTCTTATACAAAAAGTTTTAATTTTTTTTTCCCCGGGGAAACGGGGGGTGAAGAAGGTTCCTGGAGGTTATCGACTGTGGGGGCAGTCGTACGGGGGTCAAGGCAATGGGGCTCCCCCCGGGCCTTTTCGCTTGACTGTTTCCCCAGAGCCGTGCTACCCCTAAAGCTCCGTTTGGGCTGAGGAGCGCCACCCAGATGTTCGGATGCTTAGCGCCCGGGGGTTCACCCCGGCTTTCTCCCTTATAGGTTCCGCCCCCGGCCCCCCGCACGCCCCCGGGTCCTCAAATTTGGCACGACACCCCCCCCAAAAAGGGAAAAAAGGGGGGGAACCCCCCAAAAAAAAAAAAAAAAAAAAAAAAAATTCAATTTTAAAAAGGAAGCCCGCCTCATCAGCTCACTGGTACTTTACACTTTTTTAACCGGATGGTAGAATGGGACACTTTTGGAAAACTGGCATTTTCCCAGGGGGAGAGATCAACTGGTTTTGGGCTCCCTATCATCCATGTTTTTAAATCAAAATTAAATAAACTGAGAAATTTCCTGATGATGGGGGACCCCAAAACTTAAACTTTTTCTTTCCCTTAGGTTTTAAAAGGGGCCTCATATAGTTTACCATCATCATTAGAAATTTAGGGATCTCAAAATTTTGGGGAAGGGCTGCCATTTGCTGTACCTATTGTGGAGGGGGTATTTCCATCTCGGGGCCCTTGCCCCTATCCTGCTGTGTTGACCTTGGGCCCCCTTTAAAAATTTAAATCCAAATTGCTGTTTTTTGAATGATTTCCCGGGAGCTTTAGTTTTCCTTTGTTGAGACGTTTTTTAAGGGTCTAAAAGTTGAGTTTTATACTGATCTGTTTAAAGGGAAAACATTTTGCCTCTTAAGGACGGGGACAGACGCCCCAGGGTCTCCCCGGGAAACCCTTCCTTAGAAAACGCTGGGCGGGGGCTGACGGGTTGGCTTCAGCCCTGGTGATTTTCGTTGTGTCTTGTGTTGCAATGCCCACAAGTCCCCCCATAACTTTAGGGGGGGGACTTCTTCTAAAAATTTTCCCTTGTTTTTTTTTAAGGAAGTTTTATCCCGTGCCGTTTAACAGCACCTTGCTTTTCTCGGGTGATATGTGGGGCCGGGAATAGATTTGGCCAATCTCCCCAATTTTTCGAAAACCGCGTTTTTTAATTGTGGTTTGGGGGAGTCGGGTTTTGGTACACTATGTCACAGCATAAACAGTAATAAAAACCCCCATCAAATTTGAAAAACCCAATAAATTTCAAAAGTGCGTTGAAGGGGCATTGGCGAGAGAACACCCCCCTTGGGGGTTCCTAATTCCATTGTTCCCACCTGGAGTAAACCCCCTCAAAATAAATCGACTGTGTTTTGTCCCGTTAGGTAAATCTTGTACTATTCTGATGATGGTTTTCCCCCAGGTCATATTAATATTTTTTGGGTAAGAAAGACACTGGGGTTAGCTCTACAAAGGGTTCCCCCTTTAAAACAATAAAACATTTTAAACGTTTTTTCCCTTTTGGCCCGCAAGGCTCTAGAATGCAGTTTTTGTGGCTTTCCGGGCCCGGAAAAAACCCCCAAAAAACAGATTACTGGAGGCTGGGGTTTGGGTACATATAGTAGCGATTAAAGGGCTATTCCTTTTTAAAGCATTTTTCACAACAAAGGTGAGGGGATATTGGGGCTTAAGGCCCCGGGTTTCCCGGTTTTTGGGGAAAAGGGCCCAAAAATGCTTTTTTTCCAGGGTTTTTGGTAGGGGTTTCCCCCGCTCCATTCATGTTGTAGAGTTTGCGAAAAGGATTGCCTCCCAAACGTCCCCAAGGAAGGGGGAATACCATCGAAGGGGACACCATCCATGCCGGGTGGGACAGAGCTTGCCTTTTTTCCCGGGTCCTGACAGGGTCCTCTTCGGGGATGGGCCCGTTTTTCGGAAGGGCATTAAAGGGGCCGAGTAAAACGCTTCAAACTTTCAAACATTCTTGGCGTTGGGGGGGCAAGAGCCTTCGCACCTGCGGGCAGACTTTATAGCTGGAGGCGTCCGCCCAAACCTGCATGATTTCGTTTTCTCTTCTTTGTTTGGGTCAGGGGGGGGGACGATGAAGGGTTTCTTTTCCCTTTTTAAAAATTTTGATCTTCCTTTACACTTCAGCAAGTGGGGTTCTTTTTATCCATGGATTGTAGAAAGGCGTCCCAAATTTTTTTTTTCTTGCTTTCTTTTTGACAACTTTCACTTTTTTCCCCATCCGCTTGAGTATCGTTTAGGGTTTTTTATGAGTGGGGTTTTTTTTCCCTTGATGCTTAATTTTTTTTGTATTGTCTGGCAAACCGCTGAACGGCTTCATCCTGTTATACCTCTCTTTTATTTTACTCATTGTGTTTCCCCCTTTCCCTGCCTGAAATTTTTGTATTAATTTTACTCTCCAAATTGGGGTTAAATTTGTTTTGTATTGAACCTTCTGTTTGATAAAGGGGGTGTAAAGTTTTTTTACCAGTTTTCTTTGTTCCCCAATGCGTTGTTCATGTTTCTTTGGAACACACGTCCTCTTTCTTTGGGCATACTGTGTCCCCCCTACGTATCAGGGGGAAGGGTTCCCCATACCAAACCCAAAATTGGGGCGGGTGTCAACGTGGGGCAACCACCTCACAGTGATGACTCATTGCCGGGTCATTGATCAGACAGATTAATCAAGCTTGTTCCCCCGTAAATGTGTTGGCTCAGGCCCCCTTGAGAATATTTTAAACTCTTTGGGTTTTTTTTCCATGAAAGAGACCCAAACTTTTTTCCCCTTTTTTTTGGAGCGCCCCGAGGCATTATCTCCCCGCTTATAAAGGTAGGCATTCAGATCAAACCCCTCAAAAATAGGGGACCATCAGCGGGGTTTTTATATAAAAATGGCCCGAAATCCCAAACAAAGTTACCGTCACATAAAAATTTATGATTTTAATAAGGATTTCCCCCTTTTTATCATATTAAATTTATTGCTTGTGCTTTTACTGTTTTTCACCCAAAAAAGGCGAGTTCATACAGTCACTTGGGGTGTTATTTCCCGACATACGGCCAGACCCCCTGTAGCGACGATGGGGCGGCGGGACCGGGATTCTGTCCCTGTGAAAAGCTGAAACCCTCTGATTTTTTATATTATCCCGTTGGGGTCAAAGGCGTTTTTCTTTTTAGAAACCCATTAGTCAAGGTCATTTTGAAGGGAGAACTGTTTTTTAATTCAATGAGTCCCATTTTCCCAAAAACCCTTGATTTTCCCGGTTAGAATCTTTAACGGCCCGTTGTTCATCCGGGGCGTTTTACATTTTCTTTATTAGGTAAGTCCTGTTGGTGTTTTTCTCTAATTTTGTTTCAATCAAAGATTCCGCCAAATTTGGATGTTTTTTAAGGGCGCGATACCTCCAGTGGTGGTTTTTGAGAAGAGAGAGAGAGAGAGAGAGAGAGAGGAAAAGAGAGAGAGAGAGAGAGAAAAGAGAGAGGAAAAGAGAGAGAAGGGGAGAGAGAGAGAAGCATAAAGTTACGAGAAGGGGGAGAGGTTGGAGGGAAAAAAAGGGGGGGGTTCAAAGGGTTTAAAGAATGGAGGAGGGGAAGGGGCCGGGGTGTGGGGTGGGGGGGTGTTAAGGGTTTAAAGGGTACATGCCCGCCCAAAGGTTAAAATTTTACCTTTAACCCCCCCCGCTGGGCCCTAAGAAGGGAGGGAGGAGGAGGAGGGGGGAGGAGGTTGGGGGAGGAGGGGGGAGGTGGGGGAAGGAGGGGGAGGAGGAGGAAAAGGGGGGGGGGAGGAAAGAAAAAAATGAGAGGGAAGAAAAAAAAAAAACATAATTGGTATGAACAAAAATAGAAAAGTTGACAGAGAAGGAAAAAAAAGATAAAAGGAGAAAAGAATAGCATAGGAAAGAAAAAAGTTAAAAAGGGGGAGGAGTAGAGGGGTATTAAAAGAAAAGAAAAAAAGAGGAGAGGGAGAGAAAAAAAGGAAAAAAGTAAATTAGTATGAAAAAAAAATGGAAGTTTGACAAGTAAGGAAAAAAAATGGAAGGGAAAAAAAAAGGGAAAAAAAAAGCATAGAAAGAAAATCTTGAAAGGGAAAAAAAAATGAAATAAGAAAAAATTTTTTACAGCAAGAAAATTGCGGGAAAAAAAGAAAAAATTAAGAATGAAAAAGTTAAATTTTAAAAAGAAAATTTAAAAAATGTAAAAAAAAACAAAACGAGATGGGGAAGGGAAAAAAGATTAGTTATAGTGATAATAACAAAAAATTTATAAAAAATAAAAAAAATATGGGAAAAAAAATCCCTTACAAAGAAAAAATTCCCGGGAAAAGAGGGAAAATTTAAAAATAATTTGGATTAAAAGAGAAATTTAATAATGCAGAGAAAAAAGGACGAGACAAGAAAAAATAGAGTTTTAAAAGTTAAAAATGATGATTAACTGCACATTTAAAAAACCCCCGTAAAATTTTGCCATACCTTTAGGAAGACAGTCACAAGGGGGTTTTGTAATCATTCAAAAACAAGCCAAATTTAAAGGGACTGAGTGTGGGTTTTGCAAGACAACCTTTTTTCATTCCGACATTTATTAGTTTTTTGCAATGATTTCAAATACGATTTTTTTTTTAACAATCTGATTTTGCAGGGTTTTTGGGTTGGGGGGCCCGGGGGGCACATGGGGGGCCCCCCCGGGGGGCCAGAAATTTTTAAGTGGCCTGTATTAAGACCATGCTCCCCCCCTGTGCCCTCAAATGCACTGCAATTACAGGTAGATGAAGGGGCAGCATTTTTTGGTTTTCTGGGAAATGCATTTTTAAAAAAATTAAAGTGGATATTCGTCCTCATCATTATCGAAATCGGTCCCCGAGCACGCCAAATCGGGACGCAAACCCACTCGTTAACATTTTCCCCTTTTTCCGCCTCCCTTTTGTTTTGCAGTCCCTTTTTTTGGTGTTGTATTTATGAGGCTAATTGTTCTGTTCTGACTTTTTAGTTTTTTGCCCGGTTTAACATTGGTCTTCTTTCTCTCTCTCTCTCTTCTTTTCTCCCCTCTCCCCCTCTCTCTTCTCCTCTCTCTCTCCTCTCTCTCTCTTCTCTCTCTTTTCTCTCTCTCTTCTTACACACACATCACCCACCCCACACCACCCACACACACACACGACGCAACCACGCACGCACACACACCCACACACACACCACCCCAAAACACACACACAACCACACACACCACACATACCAACACACACCACACACACACACACCACACCAAACACACACACACACCCCACACACCCCCAACACGCACGAAACACACACACCCCACACACACCCCACACACACACACACACAACACACCACACCCACCCCCCACCCACACACACCCCAAAACCCCTTCTAACCCCCTCCCCGATGAGTTAATAGGAAATTCTTTTTTCCCTTCCACAGTATGTACAGGGAGGGTACAACGGTTCAAGTTTATTTTTCCCAAGGGGAACTTTGGTGGGAATCCAAAGAGGTTATTTGCAAGAAACCTTGGTTATTTTCGGACCCAGCCTGCGTAAGGGCTGCCAACTTGCCAAAAAGGGGGGACGCTTGAGAATATCTCCCGGGAAAGGTTTTAAGGTGTGTGCATGTCCCTACATGACAGTAAATACTTAAAATTGTTGAGATCATGGCTATCATGGAAAAATTGTAAGCGGAAAAACTCCCTTTAAATACCATGTTATTTTGAGAACCTTGGCTAAAAAAAAAAAAAATATTTGCATGCAGAAAACAGCTTTATCCCCCTATTTATTTTGATAAATGTGGCCTATAAAAAAAATAGTGGGTGCAAAAAAAATGCCTAAATACTGAAAAAATTTGAGAACGGTGGTATAATGGAAAAATTTTGTGCTCGGAAAAAAACTGCCTTATCTGTATTTCTTTTGTGTTTTAAGGGACCTTTGTTATACCCGAGGGGAAATTAAAACTTTTTTTTTTTACGAGTTTTAAAAAAATATTCGAGAGTTAGTATTATTCAACGAATATAGAATTAAGTGTGTCGATCCGCCTCGACTCAAAATTTTATTTAAAGTGAAATTTTTATGTTTAAAAAAAAATTAAAAAATTATATATATACTATAGGGTATATAAAAAGATATAATATATATATTTTTATATCTTATTTTATATATTATATAAAATATAATTTTTATTATATTATATTATATATAATTTTATATATTTTAAAAATTAAATTTATAACGTTATAATTAAATTTTTTTTCCCATTTTTTTTTTTTCTTTTTTTGTTTGTTTTTGTTTTTATACGCCCGATTTGATGGTATATGACTTTTTTAAGAAATTTTTCTCTCTTTCAATTTTGGTTCTAATTTTATAAGTAGTAATCCCCTTTTTTTTCTGATTTTCTTTTTTTCCCCTTTATATATATGTTTTTTTGTTTTTTTTAGACCCGGTTCTGTGGTACATGACTTTTTTTAAGAATTTTTCTTTTTTTTTTTTTTTAGGGTCCCAATTTTGATAATAGTAATTAAAATTTTCCTATATTTTTTTTTTTCCCTCATATTTTAAAAAGAGGAAAATAAAGAAAAAGGAATATAAGAAGAATAAAGTAAAAAAGCTCCATGTAATAGATGGGATTTAGAGAGAGAGAGAGGGAGAGAGAGAGAGAGAGAGAGAGAGAGATAGAGAGAGAGAGAGAGAGAGAGAGAGAGAGAGAGAGAGAGAGAGAAAAGAGAGAGGGGAGAGAGGAGAGAGAGAGAGAGAGAAGCATGAATGTTACGAGAAGGGAGAGAGGTTGGAGAAAGAAAGGGGGGGATTCAAAGGGTTATAAAGAAGTGGAGGAGGGGAAGGGTCGGGATGTGGGGGTGGGAGGGTGTTAAGGTTCAAGGATACATGCTGACAATGGTTAATTTGACCTTCAACATCCTGCTGCGCCGTAAAGAAGGGAGGGAGGAGGAGGAGGAGGAGGAGGTGGAGGAGGAGGAGGAGGTGGTGAAGGAGGAGGAGGAGGAGGAGGAGGAGGAGGAGGTGGTGGAGGAGGAGGAGGAGGAGGAGGAGGAAAGAAAAAAATGAGAGGGAGAGAAAAAGAGAAAACATAATTGGTAGTGAAGAAATAATAGAATGTTGACACGAGAAGGAATAAAAAGATAATAGGAGAAAAGAATAGCATAGGAAAAGAAAAATGTTAAAAAGGAGGAGGAGGAGTATGAGGAGTATGAAGAGAAAAGAAAAAATGAGGAGAGGGAGAGAAAAAGAGGAAAAATGTAACTTAGTAGTGAAAAAATAATGAAAGTTTGACAAGTAAGGAAAAAAAATGGAAAGGATAAAAAGAGGAAAGAATAGCATAGAAAGGAAAAGTCTTAGAAAGGAAAAGAAAATGAAGTAAGAAAAAAATTATTACAGCAAGAAAATTGCGGAAAAAAGATGAAATTAAGAATGAAGAAGTTAAGATTAAAAGAGAATTGAATAATGTAAAGAAAACAAGACGAGATGAGAATGAATAAAGATTAGTTATAGTGATAATAGACAAAATATGATAATAATAAACAAAATATGGTAGAAAAAAATCATTACAAGAAGAAAATTGCGGAAGAGATGAAATTAAGAATAAGTTAGGATTAAGAGAGAATTAAATAATGCAGAGAAAACGAGACGAGACAAGAAAGAATAGAGTTAAGAGTTATAATGATGATGAGACTGCACATTAAAAACCACGTAAATGTTGCATACCTGAGGAAGACAGTCACAGGTGTTTCGTAATCATTCATAAACATGCAATTGAATGGTACTGAGTGTGGTTTGCAAGACAACCTTTTTTCATCCGACATTTATTAGTTTTTGCAATGATTTCAAATACGATTTTTTCAACAATCTGATTTTGCATAGCATTATATTATCTGTTTGTATATATGTATGTATGTTTGAATGTGTCTGCCTTTCTCTCTGTCTGTCTGTCTGTCTGTCTGTTTGTATGTATATATTTATGTATGTGTGTATTTATGTATGTACTTTTGTATGTATGTATGTATCAGTGTGTGCATGTATACCTGTCTCAACCTTTTATGTGTGTATGTACCGTTTTTATGATTGTGCATATCTGTCTCTTTATCTATACCCACCCTTCTATATTTACCTGTGTACCCACCTGACGGTTCACCTTAAATGTCTATCAGCTTATCCAGTTGTACTTCACATGACTACGTTTTGATAACCCCGATAGCCATCCTCTCTCGACCATCCTTCAACCCTTGTCTCATGTCCTTCAATTGTGTCCAAACATATATTAAGCTTGTGACTATAATATTCTTCCTGCTTATATTTTATGGCTCATAATAATAGTCGTGGTTATTTTTCTCGTTGATTTCTCATTTTATTGTGGCTTAACACCTGCAATTTTACATGTTTCTTTTTTTCTGTGCAAGGAAAATATAAACGATGATATTGAAGAGCATTTATTGCAGCAAATAAAAATAAAACAGGAATTAACAACAGTGAAACGTGTTCGGCGTGTGGAATAAACCCTAAAAAGTGTGCTCAGTCCACGACAAAACACGTGTTTGATGAGAGAGAGAGAGAGAGAGAGAGAGAGAGAGAGAGAGAGAGAGAGAGAGAGAGAGAGAGAGAGAGAGAGAGAGAGAGAGAGAGAGAGAGAGAGAGAGAGAGAGAGAAGAGAGAAAGAGAGAGAGAGAGAGAGAGAGAGAGAGAGAGAGAGAGAGAGAGAGAGAGAGAGAGAGGAGGAGAGAGAGAGAGAGAGAGAGAGAGAGTAAAGTGAAAGAAAGTGGAAATTAGAAGACGGATCGCGGAGACAGTTATCCTCTTACGTCGCTGTGTTTCTTGTTTGTATGCGTATCAGAGGCATCTCGGAGTCCCGGGTGGAGGGAGTGGAGTAATCATGTGGTCAGGTGAGTGTGGAGTTCGTGCAGGTGTGGCTGAGTAGATGCGTGTGTGCCCAGATGTGTGGAGACTCACGCCTTACTTCCTGGTGGAGACGAAGCGGGTGGAGGGACGGTACCCAAGCTCGTCAGCTCGGTAGGTGACCTCGAGGAACTGTCCGTTGCCGAGAGGGAACCTGAAGGAGGAGAGAGGATGAGTTGTAGAGGGAATGGAGGAAGGAGGAGGAGAAGGAAGAGGAGGAGGAGGAGGAGGAGGAGGAGGAGGAGGAGGAGGAGGAGGAGGAGGAGGAGGAGGAGGAGGAGGAGGAGGAATACAAAGGAAACACAGACAACAACAAACCATTAGGTCCTTACATGGCTGTTTGATTTAACTACACTACACTAACTAGATAATAAGAGAGAAAGGATAGGAAAGTAGAAGAGGAGGAGGAGGAGGAGGAGGAGGAGGAGGAGGAGGAGGAGGAGGAGGAGGAGGAGGAGGAGGAGGAGGAGGAGGAGGAGAGAAAGGACAAATTGTAGACGGAATGGAAGGAGAAGGAGGAGGAGTAAGAGGACGAGAAGAGAATGTTCAGAGGAAATTATGCTAATGGTAGTGATTGTGATGTGACCCGCTTAGTGTGCCGTGCTGTGAGGTGGGGTGAGGGGGAGTGAGAGGGAAAGGTAGGTAGGATGAGGTGAAAGGTCAGGAGGTGGAGGTAGGGTATGAAGGAGGGAGGGAGGAAGGAAAGGAGGCAGGTTGTTATAGGACTTATTGATTTTTTTTTTTAAGGAGTATAGGGGAGTCTGAATACAGTAAGGAAGGGAATGGGAGTTAGCTAAGGGGAAAGAGATTGGGTGTGGAGGTATGAGAAGAAAGCTGAAAGGATGAGGAGGTGGATGAAGGAGAGGAGAAACCGCAGGAGGAGAAAGAGGAGAGAAGACGCCTATCTTACGTAACTTATAATGACACCTACAGCTGCACACTTACGTAAAACCTCCGCCACCTTCACCCCTGTGTGTGGAATGCGCTAAGTACACGTTGGAAGGGAGATGAGGTGACTGTTGTCCTGATTGACTAGGTCGCCGGGAGGGATGGTGAAGGTGGGGACTGAGGGAGGATTTACTGGTGAAGGTGGGGACTCAGGGAGGATTTGCTGGTGAAGGTGGGGACTCAGGGAGGATTTACTGGTGAAGGTGGGGACTCAGGGAGGATTTGCTGGTGGGACTCAGGGAGGATTTGCTGGTGAAGGTGGGGACTGAGGGAGGATTTGCTGGTGAAGGTGGGGACTCAGGGAGGATTTACTGGTGAAGGTGGGGACTCAGGGAGGATTTGCTGGTGAAGGTGGGGACTCAGGGAGGATTTGCTGGTGAAGGTGGGGACTCAGGGAGGATTTGCTGGTGAAGGTGGGGACTCAGGGAGGATTTACCTGTAGCTGCCGTCGATGTTGCTGCTTGCCTTCGGGGCCGGGAGAGCCGCTGGCGTCCACCACGATGCCGGTGTCAGTCTCGTAGCCATACTGGAAGACACCGTTGCCCTCGTTGAGGCTCTCGAAGTGGAGGGTGCGGGAGTCCCCGGGTGACTGGGGGCGGGCGAGGGCGAGGGCCAGCAGGCAGGCGAAGATGGCCTGAGGGAGGGAAGGCAAGGGACGGTAAGGCCTCGCGTAGGACAGGGAAGGGGTGACCTGCTCGGTGATTTATGGCGCAAGGGAAGGGTTGCTGCATAAGGGATCTGGACTCGAGTACTGTGCCTCCCTGTGTAGCAAGTAAGGGTTGTGTGGTGTGTGTGTGTGTGTGTGTGTGTGTGTGTGTGTGTGCGCGTGTGTGTGTTATGCGTGTGTATGTGAGGGTGCTTTAGCAGGATGACCCAGCATCATAATCTAAGGCTAAGACAACTATGATCCTCCGGCAAGAACCACATCAAGGACCACCACAAGCACCCATTGGTTCTTTCCCTGGGGACAGAACTAATGGGTGCTTGGGGACTCTGTGCTTCCCTCAGTACTTACGAGCTTCATGTTGGCTAGTGAGGATGAGTCGACTGTGAGGAAAAAGACCTGTGCCGGCTTTTTATACCCACAGGCAGGAGAGGCATTCATATCCCCCTCCCCTGCCTACAACCCCTGCTGGTTCTCTCCCTCCTAAGGCTCCACGCTCCTTAGTTAGCAGGTGTGTATGCGGACCTTCTCCCCCCCTTTCTCACGTCCTCCGTCCCCTCTGACTCCCTATGGTTCCCTCATACCTCATCCGGGACAAGATTTTTTAGAGGCGCATCTTCAGTTGCTAAGTGAGCCCCTTTCCCGCCTGGTGCTTAATTCTGCTCATGACAACACTAAAAAACTCGATACCTGTCTGTCTGCAGGTGAAGTCAACAGGTCAGCGACACCGCGGTTGCTCACTCACATCACCAAGGTCACATCTACCTTCATCTGCCGTTTGCATATATATCAGGCTCTCACGACAACATTACTATTACGATAATTACAGTCACGTTACAAAAAAATGGGAGGCCAGTTGAGAGCCTCCTTACACACCCTACAGCGGATTGTCCCACTTTTCCAGCACATCATCACCTATACACTCTGTCTTATGTATAACTCTTCTCCCTTTTCGTCACACACACAAAAAGAAGACCCGTTGAGACCCTCCTTACACACCCTACAGCGGATTGTCCCACTTTTCCAGCACATCACCACCTATACAGTCTGTCTTATGTATAACTCTTCTCCCTTTTCGTCACACACACAAAAAGAAGACCCGTTGAGACCCTCCTTACACACCCTGCAGCGGATTGTCCCACTTTTCCAGCACATCATCACCTATACAGTCTGTCTTATGTATAACTCTTCTCCCTTTTCGTCACACACACAAAAAGAAGACCCGTTGAGACCCTCCTTACACACCCTGCAGCGAATCGTCCCACTTTTCCAGCACATCAACACCTATACACTCTCTTATTTCTCTTCTCTCTTTTTTTTATTTTCTTTTTCTTCCATCTGTATGCACTCGTAGTTCTTTCTTCTCATCTCTCTATCCCGGTTTCTCCTGATTTTCTTCGAATTTCATAGTAGGCCTATCTTCTTTCATCTTTAGCTTCCTCTTACGCTTCTTCCCTTTCTGTCATACATACTACCTACCCTTTCTGTCTTTCTGTCATACATGTACTTCCCTTTCGTCTTCTGTCATACACTACCTTCCCTTTCTGTCTTTCTGTCATACTTACTACCCTTGCCATGTACATGTTACCTTCCCTTTCTGTCTTTCTGTCAATACATGTTACCTTCCCTTTCTGTCTTTCTGTCAATACATGCTACCTTCCCTTTCTGTCTTTCTGTCAATACATGTTACCTACCCTTTCTGTCTTTCTGTCAATACATGTTACCTACCCTTTCTGTCTTTCTGTCAATACATGTTACCTTCCCTTTCTGTCTTTCTGTCAATACATGCTACCTTCCCTTTCTGTCTTTCTCTTAATACATGTTACCTTCCCTTTCTGTCTTTCTGTCAATACATGTTACCTTCCCTTTCTGTCTTTCTGTCAATACATGCTACCTTCCCTTTCTGTCTTTCTCTTAATACATGTTACCTTCCCTTTCTCTTAGTACATGTTACTTTCCCTTTCTGTCTTTCTGTTAATACATGTTACCTTCCCTTTCTGTCTTTCTGTTAATACATGTTACCTTCCCTTTCTCTTAGTACATGTTACCTTCCCTTTCTGTCTTTCTGTTAATACATGTTACCTTCCCTTTCTCTTAGTACATGTTACCTTCCCTTTCTGTCTTTCTGTTAATACATGTTACCTTCCCTTTCTCTTAGTACATGTTACCTTCCCTTTCTGTCTTTCTGTTAATACATGTTACCTTCCCTTTCTCTTAGTACATGTTACTTTCCCTTTCTGTCTTTCTGTTAATACATGTTACCTTCCCTTTCTCTTAGTACATGTTACCTTCCCTTTCTGTCTTTCTGTTAATACATGTTACCTTCCCTTTCTCTTAGTACATGTTACTTTCCCTTTCGGTCTTTCTGTCAATACATGTTACCTTCCCTTTCTCTTAGTACATGTTACCTTCCCTTTCTGTCTTTCTGTTAATACATGTTACCTTCCCTTTCTCTTAGTACATGTTACCTTCCCTTTCTGTCTTTCTGTCAATACATGTTACCTTCCCTTTCTGTCAATACCCTCTTAACACCTGGGCATAAAAGGAGGACACTGCGGTAGGTTGTTTGCTAACTGTATGAGTACCCAGTGTCCCCTCGAGTCCCCTCCCCTTCCTCTCGACGCCGCATTGCTGTGTCACCGCCTTTCACTTGGACGTCGGGTCAAAGTCATGTTTTATGCGAGAGGAAAAATTAAAAGCTTGGTAGCCACTCTCTCCTTTAGCGTCGCCAAAATCTCTCAGACCTTGTGGGATGAAATTAGAAAACTGGTATTTTTTTGGCCTCGCGGAACGTAAACATTGATAAAGTGAGGTGTTGTCTGACTGGTGACTTTTGATTGTAAGGGAATGATTAATGTGTGGAGTGACGGATGAAGGGAACGAAGGGATGGTTAAAGAATGTATTGAAGTAATGATTAATGATAAAAAGAAATGAAGTGTAGAATGAGAAAGGAAAAGTTAGAAAATATGAGAGGAAATAGAGAGTAAAAGTGAGAATAGAGAAAAAAAGAGAATAGATAATATAATAGAGAAAAAGATGATTATCGTAGTGGATAAAAATGGTGATGAGGTAAATGACGAGGCAATATATAAGTAGGATTAAATAAAAGTTAAATTGAAAATGAGGGATGAATGAAAAAATATGTTTGAGTGAAAGACAAGACTAGACAAGAAAAAATCGTGATGACTGATCAGCAATGCAGAAAATGAACAATTGAAGAGAAAAGTGAAAGATGAATATTCTGTAGTAAACAACTAAAGATTTAACGGAAAAATAGGAAGCCAAAATTATACGAGAATATGTATGATAAATGGGATAAAAAGGGAAATTACAATAAGAAAATAAGATGAGTGGTTCAATATAAAGGAACAAAATAAAATAGTGAAATATTAAGTATAAATATGAAAGTATAGAATATAATGATGGGAAGAGAAGGAGGAAAATACGTAATAATGTATATGAAAATGATAAAACAGGAAGAGAAGGAGAAGGAAATGAAAGTAAATGAAGAAAGAAAAGAAGAAAGAGAAAGGAAGAGGGTGAGTGGTAAGACAAAGGAAAGGAGGAGAAATGGAAGGAGAAGGAATGGAAGAAGGAGGAAGGCGAGGAATGGAAAAAAGGATGAGGAGGAGCGAAAGGAGAATGTGAAGGAAGAGGTGAAGAGGAGGAGGAGGAGGAGGAGGAGGAGGAGGAGGAGGAGGAGGAGGAAGAGAAGGAGGAAGAGGAGGAGGAGGAGGAGGAGGAGGAGGAGGAGGAGGAGGAGGAGGAGGAGAAGAAGGAGGACATACGAAAGGAAAATGTGAAAAAAGTGAAGGAGGAGGAGGAGGAGGTGGTACGAAAAGGAAGAGGAGGAGCTACGTTGCATAATCAGAAAATAACAGTGTAATCCATCCCTCCCTCACGCCCTTCACATCCCTTCACGCCCATCCACACATGACCGACCAATCACACAAGGGCAAAAACAACAACCGAAAAAAAGAAAAAAAAATACCCAAAGATTGATTGTGAAGGTGAAGCAAGAACATGCGAGGAGATTATGAATTACCTGATAGAATATTGATAACAGAGAGAGAGAGAGAGAGAGAGAGAGAGAGAGAGAGAGAGAGAGAGAGAGAGAGAGAGAGAGAGAGAGAGAGAGAGAGAGAGAGAGAGAGAGAGAGAGAGAGAGAGAGAGAGAGAGAGAGAATGGGAAGACAAAAGCAAACCAGACGAAACACACGTACAAAAAAAGCCCCCCAAAATCATGTTATGGCACTGAATAGAGATTATATGTACATCAGAATGAAATATATATGTTATCAGCATGCCATCATTTTGGAGGGGTATGTAGTACGTGTGTCTGGCTCTGTGAGCAACACATCTTTGGTGCTATTGTGTTATTGGACAGACACCACCTCCTTGACAATGTTTACATGGGCATAATGGTGTTGTTCCTTCGCAGGCAGTTGTTGTGTGCCTGTGGGTAATTGCCAC
>JACEEZ010005770.1:331710-334210 GCA_016584305.1 Chionoecetes opilio | reverse complement strand
AGGTGTGCTGGCGGGAAGAGCGGCTCGCCTGGTTCACTGTGCTCGAATCTACAAACCCGGAGCTTCGAACACGGGGGCTTCTCAACACTTTTCAGGCTATGTACTATATGAAAAAGCCTTATTTATGATGAACTGTACGACATGGGTTACGATTAGTGTTGTTTTTACTGAATTTGAAACGTATAGTGATGTTTATGGAGAGTTAGATAATTTTGGAAGCTCCGAAGCCTCGTTCAGTCCCTCTTCACCAGTCTTAATTGTCCCGCTGTTCCCTTATGCGTCACGGCTGGCGGCGGTGGGAGTGGCAGGCCGCATGTGTACCTTGCTAAAACAGTGTGCTCATTGCTTGTTGCGTACGGTGCGTGCCTCCCGGAGCGGTTTGCGTGAGTGCGTGTGCGTGTGAGTGCGTGTGCGTTAGCTGTGAATCGTGTCCAACATATGTTACGGACGCAAATAGCCCCATAAACACCACCACGGGTAAGGAAGGGAGGGCTCGAGTGCTTGACCTACGGCGTCCTGTGAAGTATAAACACCTCCCTGCCTCTTCACACACTGCCCTTCCCTCTCGCCTCTATACCCGTGCCTCAACACCTCCCCGTCATCACCTTCAGAAGGAAATAGGTAAGCATGTACCAATTTATCGACGCTCTATTGATTCGGGTGATCATTCATTGCATTAAGGTGACGTTGTACACCCATACAAGGCAAGTGCGTGTGTCTAGGGACGCGTTGCCTTAAGGTCGAGGATAAATACGTCGTTTCATTCCATATTTGAGTTCCCCGGCAATGATGGAGGTCACCCAAGGGATGGAGATGACACCACCGACCTTGCCTTGTCAAGAGTCAGAATAACGTTATGCCAACACGTTTAAGACAACTGATCTCGTGACTGATATGACCCCTGAAGATCCCTCCCGAGTAAACCATAAAGGACACTCTTGTATAAGTGCAGTTACAACAAATTCACGATCGGTGGTTTAAAGTATTCTGAACAATTCGTTCTCATCATAAGGAGTATTTCTAACTCCTACAATAACCGTCGGAAATGAAAAAAATAACACAAGGGGGTCTGGAGGGGGGCAACCCCCCCAGTGAGATTAGATTACGTAATCAACGCCCATGTTAGATTAGTGAACTAGCAGGGGGGTCTGGGTGGGTGCAGCCTCCCTAATTATGTCAGGAGAGTGTTAGTCAATAGGGAGTATTGGTTGAAGCTGCATATTTACCCACTCTTTTATCTCCGTCTCTGTACCCGCGACCTGATTGATTACTAACACTTATCCTGCGGCGGCACTGTGGCTCATGGTGTAGGTGGATGAAGGTGAAGAAGCGTGAGGTATTGTACATGTTCGAGTATTTGCGGGAGGTTAGTCAGCGAGGAGGAATGGTGTGTGGTTGGAGGTGTGGGACTGGGTTTGAAGGTGGAGAATTAAGGAGGGAGTCATGTGAGACCGCGGCTGGACAGTAGACAGGGAGGCAAGTGTGAGGCAGTGGTGGAGGTGGGTGGAATGTGGTGGGTGGTGGGTGGAAAGAGGTGGGGAGAAGGATGTGGGTGGACTGAGGTGTGAAGTGGGGGCGAGGGGATGGGAGAGGGACAGGGAAAGGTACGAGGAGATGGGGTGGGAGAAGGAGGGGTTAAATGCGTCATGTTGTCAGGGGGAAAAGTCAACACGAGTCTTGCATGTGCCAGTAGCTCCTGTCGGGCCCTCACCTGTGCCCAGAATAAGAATTATAATGTCTTAATTAATAAGCCCATAAAAGTTAAATTAATAAATGAAAATGATAGTGATGATGATAATTGAGATGATAATTATGGACGTGTGTCATTGTTGCTGTGTTGAGGGACTATTTTGCTACACATGTAAAGACATAAATTACAGATATGACAGAAATTTAATGACAAAAATTTAATGACAGAAATTTAATGACAGAATGACAGAAATGACAAATTTAATGACAATGACATAAATGACAAATTTAATGACAGAATGACAAATTTAATGACAGAATGACAGAAATTTAATGACAGAAATGACATAAATTTAATGACAGAAATTTAATGACAGAAATGACAGAAATTTAATGACAGAATGACAAAAATTTAATGACAGAAATGACAGAAATTTAATGACAGAATGACAGAAATGACAAATTTAATGACAGAAATTTAATAATAGAGGTAAAATATCTATAATTGTCTAATGTAGGTAACCGAACAGATCTCAAATCCTTAGTGAGGTCTGAACAGAAATTTGCACAATGAAAAGAAAACAATTTACGTAAACTTCGCTATTTAAGTTTACTCCTTTGTGTGTGTGTGTGTGTGTGTGTGTGTGTGTGTGTGTGTGTGTGTGTGTGTGTGTGTGTGTGTGTTAAGTGTGTGTGTGTGTGTGTGTGTGTGTGTGTGTGTGTGTGTGTGTGTAAGTGTGTGTGTGTGTGTGTGTGTGTTTAAGTGTGTATGTGTGTGTGTGTGTGTGTTTAAGTGTGTGTGTGTGTGTGT
>JACEEZ010005770.1:279210-326710 GCA_016584305.1 Chionoecetes opilio | reverse complement strand
CAGAGGACGCCGAGAGCTGGACGGGATAATTATAGGGATGGAGATGAGGTTAGAGAGAGAGAGAGAGAGAGAGAGGAGAGAGAGAGAGAGAGAGAGAGAGAGAGAGAGAGAGAGAGCGAGAGAGAGAGAGAGAGAGAGAGAGAGACAGAGACGAGACAGAGACAGAGACAGAAGAGAGAGAGAGAGAGAGAGAGAGAGAGAGAGATTGTAATTAACATATTTTATTTTCCGCCCACTTTACTATTTGTGGCTCCTCCTTCACTTTAGAGAGAGAGAGAGAGAGAGAGAGGAGAGAGAGAGAGAGAGAGAGAGAGAGAGAGAGAGAGAGGAGGAGGAGAGAGAGAGAGAGAGAGAGAGAGAGAGAGAGAGAGAGAGAGAGAGAGAGAGAGAGAGAGAGAGAGAGAGAGAAGAGAGAGAGAGAGAGAGAGAGAGAGAGAGAGAGAGAAGGAGAGAGAGAGAGAGAGAGAGAGAGAGAGAGAGAGAGAGAGAAGAGAGAGAGAGAGAGAGAGAGAGAGAGAGAGAGAGAGAGAGAGAGAGAGACAGAAGAGAGAGAGACAGAAGAGAGAGAGAGAGGAGAGGAGAGAGGAGAGAGAGGAAGAAAGAGAGAGAGAGAGAGGAGAGAGAGAGAGAGAGAGATGGCTCACTCTATGGAAAGAAGTAAACTTTTATGACATACAATTAAAATAAAGGAGGAGTGAGGTAATGTAGCTATTATATTTTCTTAACTGAGTCTCATATTAATCATCAGAAGACGAGATTATATAATGATTTACAGGTATTTTAACTCTCCATTTAGGGTATAAAGATGAAGGATGGCAGGGTGAAAGCATGTCTTTATCCCTTTATTATTAACCACAACCCTAATATGTCTCATGCCTCCCCTTACTTCACTTCAACTAAACGTTATTGCTTAATAACTTAACCCCAGAGGACTTTATTGCACCCTAAGCCACTCTGATTTACTATATTTTGATTCACCGGAAAATTACTTGTTCTGGGCCCCAAACGTATTACTCTCTCTCTCTCTCTCTCTCTCTCTCTCTCTATCTCTCTCTCTCTCTCTCCTCTCTCTCTCTCTCTCTCTCTCTCTCTCTCTCTCTCTCTCTCTCTCTCTCTCTCTCTCTCTCTCTCTCTCTCTCTCTCTCTCTCTCTCTCTCTCTCTCTTTTTCTCTCTGATTTACTTCATTTTGATTCACCGGAAAATTACTCGTTCTGTACCTCAAACTTATTACTCTCTCTCTCTCTCTCTCTCTCTCTCTCTCTCTCTCTCTCTCTCTCTCTCTCTCTCTCTCTCTCTCTCTCTCTCTCTCTCTCTCTCTCTTCTCTCTCTCTCCTCTCTCTCTCTCTCTCTCTCTCTCTCTCTCTCTCTCTCTCTCTCTCTCCCCCCCCCCCCTCTCTTTCTTTCTCTTTACTCTATACCTAGCCAGCTCTCATTGCATCATTCCACATTTCAATCCCTGTTTAACCCTCCTTCACTTCCACTTCCACTCTCACTATCTCATACCCACTCACCCAGCCTTTCTACTCCTTCCCAGCCTGTCTTGTCCACCCCAACCCTCCATGCCCCCCACCTCGCACTCGAAGGGAAGGTAAAAGGGTGTGTGAGGGCGGCGGGGAGAAGGGAGGGGAAAGGGAGAGGGGAGACGTGTGTGTGGGAGAGGTACTAAAGAATTCTCTCCCCTAAAGAAGAGTTTTAAAGAATAAGCGTTAATGGTAGAAAAAGGAGAGACGAAACCGGCTGTATCGTGACCCTTGACCTCGGATGTGCAGGTCTGGTAGTGGTGGTGGTGGTGGAGGTGGTGGTATAGGTGGTGGTGGTGGTGGTGGTGGTGGTGGTGGTGGTGGTGATGGTGGTGATGCAAGTGTGGCTGAGTACTGGACACACCACTTTTTTTTCTTTTTTAATTTTCTTACGATCATATGTTTAATACTATCGTGTGCTCAAAGGGAGGGTTAGGTTAGGTAAGGTAGGTAAGACATGGCTACAACTTTCTACAATTTCTTGCCCTGAGTAGCTATTGTAGGCGGTGTTAGGAAATTTGACCCCAATGAAGTAGGAATGGAAGGAGCAAGTTTTTTTTATGTTGGAGGAGGAGGAGGAGGAGGAATACAAAGGAATACAAAGGAAACACAAACAGCAACAGACCGATAGGTCCTTACAAGACTGTTTGCTTTAACTATACTACACTAACTAGATAATAAGAGAGAAAGGATAGGAAGTAGAAGGCTCCTCCTCACCCACCCATCCCTCCAGCCGAAGCTGGCCAAGGAGAAGGAGGAGGAGGAGAAGGAGGAGGAGGAGGAGGAGGAGGAGGAGGAGGGAGGAGGAATGGGCTAGCAGAGTATATTTAACTCGTGAATAATTTTAATCACTTTCAAGGATATTTTTTTCTCTGAAGGAACTTGTTTTGGGTAATAATTTCAATCCTGTCTGGAAAATACTGATTAATTTATTGTACATCATAACTTTACCGCTAAAAGACACAACAGGTTTGATGCTGGTGAGGTAAAGAGGTAAGAGAGAGGGAGGGAAGGGGAGGAGGAGGGTGTTAGAAGAGAGGGTGTTAGAAGAGAGGGAAGAGGAGGAGGAGGGTGTTAGAAGAGAGGGAAGAGGAGGAGGAGGAGGGTGTTAGAAGAGGAGGGAGAGAGGGAGGAGAGGGGAGGGTGTTAGAAGAGAGGGAAGAGGAGGAGCTGGGTGTTAGAAGAGAGGGAAGAGGAGGAGCAGGGTGTTAGAAGAGGGAAGAGGAGGAACAGGGTGTTAGAAGAGAGGGAAGAGGAGGAGCAGGGTGTTAGAAGAGAGGGAAGAGGAGGAACAGGGTGTAGAAGAGAGGGAAGAGGAGGAGCAGGGTGTTAGAAGAGAGGGAAGAGGAGGAGCAGGGTGTTAGAAGAGAGGGAAGAGGAGGAGGAGGGTGTTAGAAGAGAGGGAAGAGGAGGAGCAGGGTGTTATAAGAGAGGGAAGAGGAGGAGCAGGGTGTTAGAAGAGAGGGAAGAGGAGGAGCAGGGTGTTAGAAGAGAGGGAAGAGGAGGAGCAGGGTGTTAGAAGAGAGGGAAGAGGAGGAGCAGGGTGTTAGAAGAGAAGGAAGAGGAGGAGCAGGGTTTAGAAGAGAGGGAAGAGGAGGAACAGGGTGTAGAAGAGAGGGAAGAGGAGAGCAGGGTGTTAGAAGAGAGGGAAGAGGAGGAGCAGGGTGTTAGAAGAGAGGGAAGAGGAGGAGGAGGGTGTTAGAAGAGAGGGAAGAGGAGGAGCTGGGTGTTAGAAGAGAGGGAAGAGGAGGAGCAGGGTGTTAGAAGAGAAGGAAGAGGAGGAACAGGGTGTAGAAGAGAGGGAAGAGGAGGAGCAGGGTGTTAGAAGAGAGGAAGAGGAGGAGCTGGGTGTTAGAAGAGAGGGAAGAGGAGGAGGAGGGTGTTAGAAGAGAGGGAAGAGAAAGAGCTGGGTGTTAGAAGAGAGGGAAGAGGAGGAGCAAGGTGTTAGAAGAGAGGGAAAGAGGAGGAGCAGGGTGTTAGAAGAGAGGGAAGAGGAGGAGCTGGGTGTTAGAAGAGAGGGAAGAGGAGGAGCAGGGTGTTAGAAGAGAGGGAAGAGAAGGAGCAGGGTGTTAGAAGAGAGGGAAGAGGAGGAGGAGGGTGTTAGAAGAGAGGGAAGAGGAGGAGCAGGGTGTTAGAAGAGAGGGAAGAGGAGGAGCAGGGTGTTAGAAGAGAGGGAAGAGGAGGAGCTGGGTGTTAGAAGAGAGGGAAGAGAAGGAGCAGGATGTTAGAAGAGAGGGAAGAGGAGGAGGAGGGTGTTAGAAGAGAGGGAAGAGGAGGAGCAGGGTGTTAGAAGAGAGGGAAGAGGAGGAGCAGGGTGTTAGAAGAGAGGGAAGAGGAGGAGCAGGGTGTTAGAAGAGAGGGAAGAGGAGGAGCAGGGTGTTAGAAGAGAGGGAAGAGGAGGAGCAGGGTGTTAGAAGAGAGGGAAGAGGAGGAGCTGGGTGTTAGAAGAGAGGGAAGAGGAGGAGCAGGGTGTTAGAAGAGAGGGAAGAGGAGGAGGAGGGTGTTAGTAGAGAGGGAAGAGGAGGAGCAGGGTGTTAGAAGAGAGGGAAGAGGAGGAGCAGGGTGTTAGAAGAGAGGGAAGAGGAGGAACAGGGTGTTAGAAGAGAGGGAAGAGGAGGAGCAGGGTGTTAGAAGAGAGGGAAGAGAAGGAGCAGGGTGTTAGAAGAGAGGGAGGAGAGGAGGGTGTTTAGAAGAGAGGGAAGAGAGGAGCAGGGTGTTAGAAGAGAGGGAAGAGGAGGAGCAGGGTGTTAGAAGAGAGGGAAGAGGAGGAGCAGGGTCTTAAAAGAGAGGGAAGATGAGGAACAAGGTGTTAGAAGAGAGGGAAGGAAGGCGAGAGGTAAGATGACGGAATAGTGAGAGGGAACAGAATGGAGGTAAAAGGGAAGTATAAAGGAATGCAAGAATGTGAGAGAGGATACAGAAATAGAAGGTGATGAATAGGGGGGAGAGAGAGAGAGAGAGAGAGAGAGAGAGAGAGAGAGAGAGAGAGAGAGAGAGAGAGAGAGAGAGAGAGAGAGAGAGAGAGAGAGAGAGAGAGAGAGAGAGAGAGAGAGAGAGAGAGAGAGAGAGAGAGAGAGAGAGAGAGAGAGAGAAAAAAAAAACCCAACAAAGATGAATAGAAAAGAACAAATTAAAGAATAGAAAGGTAGAAACGAGTATGGATAAAGGATAGATAATAAAGGAAAGTGGAAGAAAGACGGGAGGAAGACTTGCGTGTGAGAGGAGAGACACGATAATGGAGAGATAGTGCGGACTCATCATTCCTTTCATCACGCCCCCATCCTTCTACATTTCGCCCCATCCCTGCATCCCTCCCTATCTCTCTACATCCCTCCCCCATCCCTCTACATCCCTCCCCCATCCCTCCCCCATCCCTCTACATCCCTCCCCCATCCCTCTACATCCCTCCCCCATCCCTCTACATCCCTTCCCCATCCTCCAACAGCCCTTTATCATCCTCCAACAGCCCTTCCTCATCCTCCAACAGCCCTTTATCATCCTCCAACAGCCCTTTATCATCCTCCAACAGCCCTTTCACATCCTCCAACAGCCCTTTATCATCCTCCAACAGCCCTTTATCATCCTCCAACAGCCCTTCCTCATCCTCCAACAGCCATTTATCATCCTCCAACAGCCCTTCCTCATCCTCCAACAGCCCTTCCTCATCCTCCAACAGCCATTTATCATCCTCCAACAGCCCTTCCTCATCCTCCAACAGCCCTTCCTCATCCTCCAACAGCCCTTTATCATCCTCCAACAGCCCTTCCTCAACAGCCCTTCCTCATCCTCCAACAACCCTTTATCATCCTCCAACAGCCATTTCTCATCCTCCAACAGCCCATCCTCATCCTCCAACAGCCCTTTATCATCCTCCAACAGCCCTTTCACATCCTCCAACAGCCCTTTATCATCTCCAACAGCCCTTTATCATCCTCCAACAGCCCTTCCTCATCCTCCAACAGCCATTTATCATCCTTCAACAGCCCTTCCTCATCCTCCAACAGCCCTTCCTCATCCTCCAACAGCCCTTTATCATCCTCCAACAGCCCTTTATCATCCTCCAACAGCCCTTCCTCATCCTCCAACAGCCCTTCCTCATCCTCCAACAGCCCTTTATCATCCTCCAACAGCCCTTCCTCATCCTCCAACAGCCCTTCCTCATCCTCCAACAGCCCTTCCTCATCCTCCAACAGCCCTTCCTCATCCTCCAACAGCCCTTTATCATCCTCCAACAGCCCTTCCTCATCCTCCAACAGCCCTTCCTCATCCTCCAACAGCCCTTTATCATCCTCCAACAGCCCTTTATCATCCTCCAACAGCCCTTCCTCATCCTCCAACAGCCATTTATCATCCTCCAACAGCCCTTCCTCATCCTCCAACAGCCCTTCCTCATCCTCCAACAGCCCTTCCTCATCCTCCAACAGCCCTTCCTCATCCTCCAACAGCCATTTATCATCCTCCAACAGCCCTTCCTCATCCTCCAACAGCCCTTCCTCATCCTCCAACAGCCCTTTATCATCATCCAACAGCCCTTCCTAATCCTCCAACAACCATTTATCATCCTCCAACAGCCCTTCCTCATCCTCCAACAGCCCTTCCTCATCCTCCAACAGCCCTTTATCATCCTCCAACAGCCCTTCTTAATCCTCCAACAGCCCTTTATCATCCTCCAACAGCCCTTCCTCAACAGCCCTTCCTCATCCTCCAACAACCCTTTATCATCCTCCAACAGCCCTTCCTCATCCTCCAACAGCCCTTTATCATTCTCCAACAGCCCTTTATCATTCTCCAACAGCCCTTCCTCTTCCTCCAATAGCCCTTTATCATCCTCCAACAGCCATTTTTCATCCTTCAACAGCCATTTCTCATCCTCCAACAGCCCTTCCTCAACAGCCCTTCCTCATCCCTCTACAGCCCTTCCTCATCCTCCAACAGCCCTTCCTCATCCTCCAACAGCCCTTCCTCATCCTCCAACAGCCCTTCCTCATCCTCCAACAGCCCTTCCTCATCCTCCAGCCCTTCCTCATCCTCCAACAGCCCTTCCTCATTTCCCAGAGACCTTCCAGACACTAATAACTGTGTAATCTCTTTCTCTCTCGTTCATTTATTTATTTACTCGCATTGTCGTGTCCAGCAGAAGTTCAAGGGCCGTGGGTGTTGCTGAACCAGTATAAAGACGTCTCCCAGTCTGCGCTCTAGTTCAATGGGAGGCCAGCGGGTCGGGGAAGCGAGAGTGGGTGGAGTCATTGACAGCCAGTTTTTACGCGCCGAAGATGTTAGAGGCAGACGAGTCCAACAATGACTCCAGTTTTTCCTCCTGCATGTGAAGATGCCACCGGACACCTCACGCCGGGAGGAGCCGCTGACCTTGTGCGATGATTGGGATGCTACAGTACAACATTGCTTGCTGGACTTGTTTCTTGACGCTTCACTGGGGTCTTCTCTCTCTGTCTGGCGTATTTTCCTTATCATTCATTCATTCATTAGAAGGGATAAACAGCTGGAGGGAAAGAAGAACTAGGAAGAGGTTAAAAGGAATGGAAAAAAGGAAAATAAGTAAGAGGAAAACAAACTACAAACTATTCTCGCTGCCCACTCATCGCCTTCTATTCTATTCTTCTATTCTTCTTCTATTCTATTATATTCTTCTCTCTTCTATTATTCTATTTTATTCTTGTTACTCCTGCGGCTGTGTTCGCCCGATGACTTGCACGGCACATCAAGGGACGGTCCTCATTAGTTGCTGTTGTCATCATTTCGCTTTGAGTCTCTCCGGAAACAAAGGCACATACGCTTTGTTCCTTTACTATTCCAAAAAACATCTTTACTGAAATTTTCATAATAATTTTCAAGAATCATTATTGCTTTAAGGAACAGTGCAGAGAGCATTCTTAGCCAAGAGAGAGATTAATGGGTTCAGGTAGGAATGGTGTTAGTAGTTCAGAGTTAAAAAGCAAACGACTCAGGGTGTTGCCGGGGCGTTTCCACGTGTCTCTGGAGGAATGTGTGAGTGTGAGTGTGTGTGTGACTGTGTGTGTGTGTGTGTGTGTGTGTGTGTGTGTGTGTGTGTGTGTGTGTGTGTGTGTGTGTGTGTGTGTATTTTTTATGTGTGAGATGAGTTTCAGTTACGGTGTTTGGTTCGAGTGGTTGATGGTCGTGCTTGATTGGTCGTATGGAGGCCTTAGTCCATCATGGCGATACAGTTTCGCATCACCAAGATAGGCGCTGTTTGTGGCACCTTACTAAAGATACATAGTTGGTAGATAGTAGTAGGTATTATAGATAGGGTAGTAGTAGTCATAGTAGGAGATAGTGCGGCTTAACTCGACGGAAATGTGTGTTAGAAGAATCAAGAAATGTCGATGGTGAAGGTGGAGTAAGAATAAGCGAAGAATAAGGTTGAAGAGAACATGAAGGAGACAGGTTACGTTCCCTTCTTCACATGTATCGTCAGACCGTCACAGAATAGACGATGTAGATGCGTAGTTGCGTTTTGGGCTCGGGTTTGGATGCAGGACGAATGGGTGTTTAGAATGAATCGTCGTGTTTATTTTCAGTTAGCATGTGTGTGGCGAATATTTGGGTTAGCGTGGTGTTGATGTTGGTAGAGGCAATGGTGTTATAATGGTGGTAAATGGCGTGGTATGGCGTTCAAATGGTGTTAGTAGTGTTGGTTAGATTCAGTAGGTACGTTTCACCACCACCACCACCACTTTTGTAGTCCCTCAACACTCTACTGAAGGAGGAAAGAGGCACCATCATACATCTGCTCGATCTTTATTATTCTGACGACATGCTTTGTTTTGCTGACTTTTTTTTTTTTTTTTTTTTTTGACTTGAGGTGACGTGGTATTCATGGTAACTCTGTGGGGATATATGTTCGTCAGGAGGCTTCCATAGGCGGGCGTGGCAGGGACGAGGGTGTTGATGCCTCAGCCACGTCTCCTTTGGCTCTCAGCAAAGCGAATCTGCTCGATGGCGTGGGCGGGGAGAGGGGGAGGTGTGGGGATCAGCGGGGACTCGGCGCGGTACCCATTCTCGTCAGCCACATAAGTCACGCGACCTACGGTTCCATCAGGGAAAGGGAAACTGGAAAGGGTGGAAAAGATATGTGTCAGTAAGGTCTGGATCAACTCGCTGCAGGGGTACTGACTTAGACTTGATACTTGACTTACTATGTATAACGGCCAAGATACCAGCCTAGATATACTTGATAGTTTATTCGGCTTGGTGTAATATAATAATGTTCATAATCAATTACTCCAATATAGCAATACTCCTTATACAGTCATACAAGCCTGACACACTTCGCCGTGATGTGTTGGCTCTGTGTGACCTGTTGACTCTGTTGATGTGTGTTGTGTCCTCCCTCTCCTGACTCACCTGAAGCTGCCGTCGATGTTGCTCTGCCCCTTGGATCCAGGTGCGCCGCGAGCCTCCACGTTGATGCCATTCTCGGTCTGGTAACCATACCTGAACCTGGCACCGTCGGGACCTTCCTGATGCTGAGACACGATGGCAATGTGTCTCCCATCGTATTGGTGAGGTTGGTAATGGCGCCGGTGCCCTGGGAAGAACTGCGGGGCGGCAATGGCAACGGCGGCCAGGCACATAAGGAGAGCCTGTATAGGAATGGCAACAGATCAGTCATACAGAACAACACTCCTCCGTGGTGACGGCTCTAAGGCTGCTGGAGTATTATGACTCAGTATTAGGGCAAGCAGAGACGACCGACTTTCCCTATCACTGTGTTTTGATGTGACTGGGAGGATGAATTTCAAACAATTGCAATACAAGGAGAGGAGTTTGAGGGTGTAGGAGAGGAGTTTGAGGGTGTAGGAGAGGAGTTTGAGAGTGTAGGAGAGGAGTTTGAGGGTGTAGGAGAGGAGTTTGAGGGTGTAGGAGAGGAGTTTGAGGGTGTAGGAGAGGAGTTTGAGGGTGTAGGAGAGGAGTTTGAGAGTGTACGAGAGGAGTTTGAGGGTGTAGGAGAGGAGTTTGAGGGTGTAGGAGAGGAGTTTGAGGGTGTAGGAGAGGAGTTTGAGGGTGTAGGAGAGGAGTTTGAGAGTGTAGGAGAGGAGTTTGAGGGTGTAGGAGAGGAGTTTGAGGGTGTAGGAGAGGAGTTTGAGGGTGTAGGAGAGGAGTTTGAGGGTGTAGGAGAGGAGTTTGAGAGTATAGGAGAGGAGTTTGAGGGTGTAGGAGAGGAGTTTGAGGGTGTAGGAGAGGAGTTTGAGAGTGTAGGAGAGGAGTTTGAGAGTGTAGGAGAGGAGTTTGAGAGTGTAGGAGAGGAGTTTGAGGGTGTAGGAGAGGAGTTTGAGAGAATAGGAGAGGAGTTTGAGGGTGTAGGAGAGGAGTTTGAGAGTGTAGGAGAGGAGTTTGAGGGTGTAGGAGAGGAGTTTGAGAGTGTAGGAGAGAAGTTTGAGGGTGTAGGAGAGGAGTTTGAGGGTGTAGGAGAGGAGTTTGAGAGTGTAGGAGAGGAGTTTGAGAGTGTAGGAGAGGAGTTTGAGAGTGTAGGAGAGGAGTTTGAGGGTGTAGGAGAGGAGTTTGAGAGTGTAGGAGAGAAGTTTGAGGGTGTAGGAGAGGAGTTTGAGGGTGTAGGAGAGAAGTTTGAGGGTGTAGGAGAGGAGTTTGAGGGTGTAGGAGAGGAGTTTGAGGGTGTAGGAGAGGAGTTTGAGAGTGTAGGAGAGGAGTTTGAGAGTGTAGGAGAGGAGTTTGAGAGTGTAGGAGAGGAGTTTGAGGGTGTAGGAGAGGAGTTTGAGAGTGTAGGAGAGAAGTTTGAGGGTGTAGGAGAGGAGTTTGAGGGTGTAGGAGAGGAGTTTGAGGGTGTAGGAGAGGAGTTTGAGAGTGTAGGAGAGGAGTTTGAGAGTGTAGGAGAGAAGTTTGAGGGTGTAGGAGAGGAGTTTGAGGGTGTAGGAGAGGAGTTTGAGGGTGTAGGAGAGGAGTTTGAGAGTGTAGGAGAGGAGTTTGAGGGTGTAGGAGAGGAGTTTGAGAGTGTAGGAGAGGAGTTTGAGGGTGTAGGAGAGGAGTTTGAGAGTGTAGGAGAGAAGTTTGAGGGTGTAGGAGAGGAGTTTGAGAGTTTGCTGTGGTGTACTCACGAGCTGCATGTTGATATGAGGGTGGTGGTGAGCTGGATTCTGACTGACAATCGATCGGAGCTGCATTTATACTCGATCGAGGCGTGTCTTTTACCTTCCTGCTCACCTTTCTGGAACACCCCAGGGCCCTGATTAAAACAGGACAAGTTTCAGGATGCCGCTCCGTCACCTCCTTTGACCTGAACTCTTGCCACACCGATACACCGATACACCGCCACCCCTGCACGCCATGCATATCACACCTGGGCGCAAGGCAAAGGAGGTCAAGCGGTAAGGGAGACATGTAATTCCCTGGCTCAGGTCATTCCCGATCGACAGTATTACCTCTGACAATTAACTGATAAGACATTCATAAGATATTTAAAAGAAAAAGAACAAAAAAAATAATACTAATAATAGAAAATATATATACAGAAAATCAGTAATTCTTTGTCCATATTTCATTTTCCGGGATTTCCTATAACTCTCCCAGAGAAACATAAGGTGATGTAACTCCCTCCGTTAACCTTTCAATTTAAAGCATCAGAAAACAAGATCTTCTTCATCCAGGGTACAACTTTCACAGCTTGTCACGCGGTGCTTTGTTATATACATTCGTGATAAATAGCAAGAAAAAATAACCTCACATTCAGCTACTCGTACATTCCTCTCGTGAAAGGAGGAATGCCAGTTTGCCTCAGACTTTAAAATTGCGGTGATACAGGGCAATGGTATATTTTGTGTGTGATTGTTCTTTTAGGTATTGAATAAGATTGGTATTTTTGCTGGTCTAAAATTTAATGTTATTGATATTATTGATAATGCTAATTTTTTTTCTCTTTTTTATCTTTTCGTAAATAATTATATACAAAATCGGAAGAATGGGCCTTAATCCTCCCCCTTCGTGTCTTGATCACATCTTAAGACATGCAGGGAATACACAGACACGCATCCCTCGCCTCATGTCTATGATTTAGCCATAGGAATAACCATTGAGAACAGCTGCACCGCAAGATGGTAAAGACAACATTTTTTTTTATAGATAAGATGAAAAGAAAAGAAAAAAAATCCAGCAAGATTGTGAATATGGGCGAAAGAAAAAAAGTGAAAAGAAGAGAAAAAGTGAAAGAGAAAAAAAAGTGTATGTGAAAAAATGCTACCTAAATAAACGTAGAATTAGACATTATTGTAGCGTCTGTTAGAATATTTAGAGTTATCCATCAAGAATTCCTTTATTGTGCGTGTTTTCCAGAGCTGTTTCCCATGTTGAGAAAAGGAGAAAGCCCTGACTTTTTTTTTTTTTTTCTTCTATCAAGTCTAGGTTTCTTATTCTTTTTGTCTTGTTCTATTTCATTCGTTTATCCGTGACCCTTTGTCTGTTGCGCTTTTATTTATCCTCTCTACCTATATATTTTTTTCTTTCGTGTGCAATATATTCTGTGTCGTGTCCTTATCCATCACGTGTGTCTTTGATCTGTGTTTGTTTATCACTTGTCAGGGTCGCTTCCAAATCTTTCACACGTATTTGTTACTTATTTACTTGTTACTTGTTACGTTTTGTTGCCTTTATACGTTGTTTTCTTACTCTCCACACTCTATTTTTCATTTACTTTAGTTGCTTTCTTTCATAGCCAATTTGTGTTATTGATATATTAGTAGATGCATTGCCTTGTTTCATCACTAGCCTGTCATTACTAGGGGAGAGCGGGGCAGGTTGCATCGAGGGTAGGTTGCATCATTGCCCCTAACTCGCATTAACTTTTTTTATTATTATTATTGTTGTAGTAGTAGTAGTTTATAGTAGTAGTAGTAGTAGTAGTAGTATTAAGACGATGTACGTGTGATAACATGCGAGTTAGAGGCAATGATGCAACCTACACTCGATGCAACCTGCCCCGCTCTCCCCTATATCATCTCTGACTCGCTGGTTCTTCACATCTGTTTCTTTACCCTCCTCACTTTATTTTCTTTCCTATTTAACTTTACTTGCTTTCATTCATTTTGGTTTTCTTTTGGGTTTGGGTTATTTATATACGAGTGGATGCATTGCCTTGTCTTATCACCGTCATTATTTTATCATATCAACTGACTCCCTGGTTTTTCATCATCTGCTTTTCCTTCTTCTGTATTATAATCCCATATTCTCGGCGTCTCCAAGTTCTCGCTACCCAAGTTTATACAAGTTAATTAAAGAAAAGGGGGGGGGAGATTACAGAGTAGGAGGGGGGTGTACAAGAATAAAAGAACACAGAAACACAGAAATACAGAACAAGGTTGAAAATCCCGGATCCCACAAGGTGTGATCTTCCTGCGTGTTCACATCGACGATTGAAAAGCTGAGACGCAAGAGCAGTGAAGCAGCACAAACAATCCCATCACTCACAGGGGAGCGAGATGGATGACCTGGATCTGACCTCTGCCTCAGAAATGCTCCTCCGGGTGGTTTTCCCTTTGTGGCGTAAAACTTGTGAAGATGATCGAGGTGTGACGCAGACGAGGACACGGGCAGGCATAGTCTCACAGGGAGGAAGGATAGTGTGGATAGATGATTGTAGAGAAAAGACAAAGGAATGCAAAGATCTCGTCATGGAATTTAGACATAAACATGAGAAAGGTGCAATGATATTCCTAGTGGTGTGTGAAGCATTGTGATACTGGAATGAAATAAACCATGAGGTTTTTTTTATCGTTTAGTAAATAAATATATAAATTATAAATTAATATATATATATATATATATATATTATATATATATATATATATATATATATATATATATATATATATATATATATATATATATATATATATAATATATATATATATATATATATAATATATTATATATATATATATATACTAGCCGAAAAGCCGCCCTCCGGGCGGACTTTTTGGCTAGCTCCTGCGGAGGGCTATTTGTGGGCCTTCGGCCCACCAAACACAGACTCTCCAGATAGCCCCTTCTAACTTTCCTGAAATCATGGATGTAGAAATGTATGTATTAACGCCTTACCCATCACCACACACCCATTCACTCACCCATTACCCATCACCCCCCACTCATTCACTCACCCATTACCCATCACCACACACCCATTCACTCACCCATTACCCATCACCCCCCACCTATTCCCTCACCCATCACCCATCACCCCCAACCCATCACCCCCACCCATTCACTCACCCATCACCCCACACCCATTACCCATCACCCCACCCATTCACTCACCCATTACCCATCACCCTACATCAAGGTTTCCTCAATTCTCGCAACCCACTTTTTTTTCTCGCAATTCTCGCTAATAGGCTACTAAAAATTTTATAAAAAAAAAATTAAAGTGATCGGATCATCCCCAAAGTGGCCTTAAAATGTTCCCCTGGTCGACCTGGTTCCAAAACTGTGCCATATGATGGGATTGCGCCTCTGGGGCGGAACCTATCGCGGACACACACACACAAACACAGACACACACTTTCGCTTATATATATATATATATATATATATATATATATATATATATATATATATATATTATATATATATATATATATATATATATATTATATATATATATATATATAATAATAATAATGTATATATATATATATATATATATATATAATATATAAATATATATATATATATATATATATATATATATATAATAATAATATAGTATATATATATATATATATATATATATATATATATATATATATATATATATATACAAATTATATAGTATATACACACACACATAAATGCCAAGCTACTCTCTGATTTCAGCTCAATTTTGCTGAAGCTGAGAAAACGCCGATCGAAAAAAAAAAATGAAAATCGTCCTCATCTTCTTTATTCTCCAGTCCCTGTACATCACGAAGCGGACAGAGATGAATAAGACACCAAAATTTTGTTCTAATTCTGACAGCTACAAGCAACTGTCTTAAAATGCCATGCAAAAATGCCATGCATGGATAGACGGCTTTAAACTAAGCTCGAAACTGAGCTTGCCGACCGAACAATCGACTACAGTACACACGCAGCGGCCTTAGTAGTCACGCTTCAGGCGGCGTGGAGCAGTGTGTGCCTCGGGGCGCGGGCATTCCATCTCCCACGCTCACATCACGTCGCTTATTCCTCCGTTCGCCTTGAGTACTCTCCTGAAGAATAAGGAACTCGCCAACATGCAATGCAGGAAAATATGTGTGAAAAAATATTCTGAATTAGTAATGAAAAACTATTCTAAAATGTTCAATATGTAAGGATGGAAAAAGAACAGAAACAATATTTGGGATGGATGAAATATGAAATATATGTTTCCGATTCCCACTGACTACACACCACTGATTGATGCATGAGAACAACATTTACAATATGTTAGTGGAATGCTGGATTGGGTGATATACATTTCTTCCATCCTAATTCCGGTTTCTGTTCTTTTTCTATCCCTTCACTCAAACATTTTAGAATTTTGGAATAAGAATTTTAGAGAAAAAACTCCAAGCCATATTTTGTTTTTTTGTAGAGTGATAAGTTTAGGTCAAAATTTCCAATCTATTGCTGTCGTTTGATTCAATTCCCTTTTTATGTCATGCAGGAAACACAGATACAATGTCTGATATTTCAATAACGAAAATAATGGTAATAATGATAATAATAATAATAATGAGAATAATAGTAATAATGATCCTAAATGTAATAATAATTGATATATAAGAAATCATACAGAAATAACAACATTGAGGCAAGGTGTTACACTTCACTCCCACACTACACCTTTTCACTCTCAAATTTAAAGAACTGAACTTCAAATTAAAACAACGGAACTTCAAATTAAAACAACGGAACTTCAAATTAAAACAAGTGAATCTCAAATTAAAACAAATGAATTTTAACCCCTTCGCGCCGAATCTTTTCTCTCCTATATAAAATTGTATGTTTCAAGCCATAAAATTACGAAAAGTAACTGAATACACCAATGTAGTTAGTCGGCAAGGATACTAAACAGGTCATAGCTATAAAATATTGCTTATATTCACTAAAAATCGTCAAATGGTATCCAAATTACAATGAAAATAACGTTCTGCGTTTCAAGGGGTTAAATTTAAACAACTGAAGTTTAAATTTAAACAGCTGAAGTTTAAATTAAAACAACTGAAGTTTAAATTAAAACAACTGAAGTTTATATTAAAACAACTGAACTTCAAATTAAAATAACTGAACTTCAAATTAAAATAACTGAACTTCAAATTAAAATAATTGAATTTCAAATTAAAAGAAAAAAAAAATTATTATACTTTGAAATTCATTTGTTTTATTTTGGAGTTCTATTGTTCTAATTTGAGAGTGAAAAGGTGTATTATGAAAACCCCCAGAAAAGTAACATATTTCTTTCTGCAAACTTTTTCTTATATTTACCGGAGTGCTGCCAGCAAAGGGAAGAGAGGGAAAAAAATATTTTTGAAAAGATATACCACTTTTAAATATTTTTACACAGCATACTACATAGTTAAAGCAACACAGGATAAGGTAACGTATAGCTATTCCGTGTATGTTAGTACACAAATGTCATACTGTAGTTATACAAAAGAAAACAAAAGTTACATTTTTGGCACTCAAAAATGTTTGGAACTCAAATTATTTTGGCACTCAAAAATATTTGGCACTCAAAAATGTTTGGCACTCAAAATTTTGGCACTCAACATTTTTTGGCACTCAAAATTTTTAGGGACTTAAAATTTTTGGCACTCAAAAATGTTTTGCACAAAAAAGAAATTGGCACTCAAATTTTTTTGGCACTCGAAAATGTGACAAAAAAAATTGCAATAAAAATTTTTGGCACAAATGTTTGGCACTCAAAATTTGTTGGCACTCAAAAAATTTTGGCACTCAATTTGTTGGCATTCAAATTTTTTGGCAAGCAAATTTTTGGCACTTAAAATTTTTTGGCACTCACATTTTTTTGGCTCAAAAAACACTTTTTGAGTGCCAATAAATTTTGAGTGCCAAAAAACTTTTGAGTGCCAAGAAATGTTGAGTGCCAAATTTATTTTTAGTGGCAAAAATGTTTTGAGTGCCAAAAAATTTTGAGGGGCAAAATATTTAGTGCCAAAAAATTATGTGCCAAAGATTTTTGAGTGACAATTTTTTTTTGTGCCAATAAAGTTTGAATGCCAAAACATTTTGAGTGCCAAAAAACTTTGAGTGGCAAATTTTTTTTGAGTGCCAAAAAAAAATTGAGTGGCAATTTTTTGAGTGCCAAACATTTTTGAGAGCCAAAAAATGTTGAGTGCCAAAAATGTAACTTTTGTTTTCTTTTGTATAACTACAGTATGTGTTCTAACATACACGGAATAGCTATACGTTACTTCATCCTGTGTTGCTTTATCTACTCTGTAGTATACTGTGTACAAATATTTAAAAGAATGGTATATCTTTTCATAAATAATTTTTTCCCTCTCTTTCCTTTGCTGGCAGCGCTCTGGTAAAGATAAGAAAAAGTTTGCAGGAAGAAATATGTTACTTTTCTGGGGGTTTTCATAATACACTTTTTCACTCTCAAATTAGAGCAACAGAGCTTCAAAATAAAACAAATGAATTTCAAAGTATAATAGATGAAATTTTTCTTTTAATTTGAAATTCAATTCTTTTAATTTGAAGTTAAGTTATTTTAATTTGAAGTTCAGTTATTTTAATTTAAATTTCAGTTGTTTTAATATAAACTTCAGTTGTTTTAATTTAAATTTCAGTTGTTTTAATATAAATTTCAGTTGTTTTAATTTAAACTTCAGTTATTTTAATTTAAATTTCAGTTGTTTTAATATAAATTTCAGTTGTTTTAATTTAAACTTCAGTTGTTTTAATTTAAACTTCAGTTTTTTTATTTAAACCAGTTGTTTTAATTTGAAGTTCAGTTGTTTAGATTTGAAGTTCAGTTGTTTAAATTTGAAGTTCAGTTGTTTAAATTTGAAGTTCAGTTGTTTAAATTTGAAGTTCAGTTGTTTAAATTTGAAGTTCAGTTGTTTAAATTTGAAGTTCAGTTGTTTAAATTTGAAGTTCAGTTGTTTAAATTTGAAGTTCAGTTGTTTTAATTTGAGATTCACTTGTTTAAATTTGAAGTTCAGTTGTTTAAATTTGAAGTTCGGTTGTTTTAATTTGAGAGTGAAAATGTGTAGTACATACCAAGGCGTCATCCCTAAACACTGGAAAGGGCGAGGAGGAGGAGGGTGAGGGGTGGGAGGGAGGAGGGAATAAGGGCACGAAGGTAAACAAGGCGGTGCAGGTATAGGCACTGGGGTTTAGGTTTACATAGGCCACATAAGTTTAGGGACTGGCAATTAAGCGTCATCAACATACCTCTCCTTGAGACAAGGAGAGGTATGTCAGGAGTCTCGCTGAGGATGTCGAGGGTCATTTGAACGCTAATGACCTCCGACCCGCCTACCGAGCCCTGAAGAAGCTCCGTTCCAAGTCTCCTTCTCGGGCGAGTGCTATTCGAACAGCAGATGGGCGCCTCGTGTCGGACATGGATGGGCAGATGGCTCGTTGGGCTGAGTACTTTGGGCAGTTGTTCACGGTGGACCCTCCAACTGAGCAGCTTCACACCACTGGGTTACAGGCAGTGGATGCCGATCCTCCCATTGACGAAACCGCACCCTCTCTTGACGAAGTCAGAGAGGCTGTAGCAAAGTTGAAGGGTGGAAAGGCAGCTGGTGTTTGTAATATCAGTGCGGAGCTCCTCAAAGCTGGGGGTGAGGCCATGATCCGCGGGTTGCATGCTGTCCTGACTGCCGTGTGGCAATCAGGTACCATTCCTCCTGACTGGAAAAGGGGGCTGGTCGTCCCTATCTGGAAAGGGAAAGGGGACCGTCAGGACTGCAACAATTACCGCGGTATTACACTGCTCAGCGTACCAGGCAAGGTGCTTGCCCATCTATTGCTGACACGAATTCGCAGTCATCTGGTGAAGCATCAGAGACCTCAACAGTCTGGGTTCACGCCTGGTAAGTCAACAACGGACCGTATCCTAGCGCTTCGTGTCCTGGTGGAACGCCGACGTGAGTTTCGACAGGGGATGCTTGCAGCCTATGTTGATCTCAAGAAGGCGTTTGACTCAGTGCATCGTGAGTCACTCTGGGATCTTCTGCGACTTCGAGGGATTCCTGCAAGGACTATTGGTTTGATAACTGGTCTGTATTCTGGGACTGAGAGTGCTGTGAAGTGTGGGGCAGGTGTATCCAGCTTCTTTCCTGTGAATACAGGAGTGAGGCAAGGGTGCGTCCTTGCCCCATCACTTTTCAACGCTTGTATGGACTGGGTATTGGACAAGGTTGTAGATCAAAGTGATTGTGGAGCATCCGTCGACAACACCAAGATCACTGATCTTGTTTTTGCCGATGATGCAGTAATCTTTGCTGAGTCGCTGGAGGTCCTGGTGATGGCTCTCGAGGCGCTGCACGAGGAGGCAAAGCCTTTGGGACTTGAGGTCTCCTGGCTCAAGACCAAGGTCCAGGTATTTGGAGACTTACTAGATGAAGCAGTACAGTCTGTTCATGCGTGTGGCGAGGACATTGAGATCTTGCAAAGTTTTACATACCTTGGTAGCGCAGTCCATCGTGACGGCGGGTCACGTCAAGAAGTCTTACGACGGATTGGCATAGCCCACGGTGTTATGGACTCGCTCAGCTGGAGTATTTGGCGTTGTCGGTACCTGTGCAGGAGGACAAAGATCCGGATCTTCAAGTCGCTTGTGATCCCTGTCTTACTCTATGGTTGTGAGACATGGACACTAAATAGTGACTTGAAGAGACGAATCAATGCCTTTGGTAATAAGTGTCTTCGCAGAATCATGGGGTATCGCTGGGATGATTACGTGTCAAATCAGCGATTGCACCGTGAGACTGAATCGAGGCCTATTACCTGCATAGTCCGGCAGCGCCAACTTCGGCTATATGGGCATGTGGCACGCTACCCTGAAACCGATCCTTCCCATCGGGTTGTATCTGTAAGAGACAATCCGGCGTGGAGGAGGCCAAGGGGGCGCCCACAAGGCTCGTGGCTGGGGCAAGTTGATGTTTCTTGTCGAGAGCTGCTTGGTATGGGAAAGGAGCCTGCATGGGAACTCGCGCGTGGTGACCCCCGGGAGTGGCGTCGTAGGGTGTGCGAGGCGGCGCGCCCCCCGGCGTATGCCCCCAATGATTGATTGATTGAATTAAGCGGGGTTTTTGTTACTTCTTCTTTTTTCGTCCTTGGCCAGTCCTTTGTGATGTAAAAAAAAAAAATAGGGGAGAGGGTTGCATCCTTAATTCCTTGATGAATACACACTATCCTCCCACAAGGGGCTGTAAGGGCGGCCAATCAAAGGCTCTAATGATAGGGTTAGTATAGGTTAGTATGCACCTGTGAGCCTCCTTAATAGCCACAGGTCAACACTTAAGGCTCTCTACCCTTGTTACCCTCCCTTGTTATCTTGCCTTATGGACCAATGATGTGTCGTTAGATGCCTTGTGACTGATTAGTGTGTCTTGTTATCTGATAGCACAATAGCACATGGTCTTGTTTATGTATATGTCAATGGTTTAAGCTTGAATATACATCACTCTAAGGTTCTGACTGGTTATTTTTGCGTTCTTATCCTTGCAGTGTTAACCTTCAGACAACGGGGTAACCTGAGGGGTATTGTGGGTATGAGCCTCTGCCCCTCTGCCTTCCCCTCACCCCCCAGCCTTGCCTTGGTCATGAGAGGGGTCATGAGTGGGGGGGGTGAGGTAGGGGAAGGTGAAGGGGATGTACCGTTACCCCAATACCCATTTTGTTTTGTACTTGACTTTTTACCTGTTTTGCTGTGCTTGCTTTAGTTTTTTTTGTTTTTTAGTTCTGATGAAAGATAATCTTTAACTTTTCCCAGTTTATCATTTCTATGTATAGGTTTTTTTTCTCTATTGGATTTATTTTTACTGTTTTTTTCTTACCTGTTTCCTGTTATCAATATTCTTTTCTTCTTTTCGTATTTTTCTTTGTATTATTTCCTACCATCTTGCCAAGGATAACCAAAGTGTGTGTGTGTGTGTGTGTGTGTGCGTGTGAGTGTGTGTGTGTGTGTATGTATGTGTGTGTGTGTGTATGCGTGTGCGTGTGCGTGTGCGTGTGTATGCGTGTGTGTGTGTGTGTGTGTGTGTGTGTGTGTGTGTGTGTGTGCGCGCGCGCGGGTGTGTGTGTGTGTGTGTGTGTGTGTGTGTGTGTGTGTGTGTGTGTGTGTGTGTGTTTATGTTTATGTTTATCTGTGTGTGTGTGTGTGTGTGTCTGTCTGTCTGTCTGTCTGTCTGTCTGTCTGTCTGTCTGTCTGTCTGTCTGTCTGTCTGTCTGTCTGTGTCTGTCTGTCTGTCTGTCTGTCTGTCTGTCTGTCTGTCTGTCTGTCTGTCTGTCTGTCTGTCTGTCTGTCTGTCTGTGTGTGTGTGTGTGTGTGTGTGTGTGTGTGTGTGTGTGTGTGTGTGTGTGTGTGTGTGTGTGTGTGTGTGTGTGTGTGTGTGTGTGTGTGTGTGTGTGTGTGTGCAGCAAATGACGTACCGCTGTGATGCTGCAGCTGGAACTCTGTAATTGTCGCTTATGAAGTCCTCTCTCACGGGTTCTGTTTGTATGCCCTCTGGAAAATTGCTTTAGTTCCCTTCATGTAAATACAGAAAAGGTGACGAGATGACATTTGACACAGGTAATGATCAATAAGAATCAGACATCAATTGCGGCGTATTTATTACAAACACATAAGAAGCATTGGATTGTGTCCAGTGCTCAGGGATGCTGGTTGGAGCCCCGAAGCTTCAGATTTTGCATACGAGTATGTACAAGCGTGGCACGATAGAGGTTGAAGAAGAATTCATGTGGGCTGCGACGTGCCCTGCGGGGGTTGGCCACGTGGTCGGAGGTGAAGTTAAGGTAAATAAAGTAGAGTTGTTCAGTCTACAGGTGTGCGTGAGATGTGGATGGCTGGGCACCTGCGTGGACGCGTGTCTTGGCTGGCTTGGTGGTGATGAAAGGAAAGGAACAACAAGCCGGAGTGAGAGTGATGTCAGCATGTGGAGTAATCCTGTGTGTGTGTGTGTGTGTGTGTGTATGTGTGTGTTTGTGTGTGTGTGTGTGTGTGTACAGTGTAGGGCCACTCAACACTCTGCAGCAACCTTCACTTCTCCTGCTCACAGACCCTGGCAGGGCAGGTGCTCGAAGGGGTGGAAGTAGAGGGGGTCAAAGTGGATGATCATCCCGCGACGAGTTATAAATTTTAGATGATTAACTTTTTACTTCTTGGTAATTCTTGTGCCCTGTCCGTCCCAAGTTGCGCCCTGATTCACCAGCTCGTTGACGAGTCGGAGGGTCTCGAGCACGTGCGCGGGCATGGGAGGGGCCTGGGGGATGGCGTCAGACTGGGCAACGTATCCATTCTCGTCAGCGGTGTAGATGACCTCGACGATGGAGCCGTCATCAAGGGGGAACCTGTGGAGCAGAGAGATGGGGTCGTGAGCCTCGCCAGGGCCAGGGACACTTCAATATACTACTGGTGCACAAAACAACAGATAACACGGTGATGAAGCTGCAGGAAGCGTGCAGACAAAGTGTTTTTAATTTGAAGCATATTTGTGTAAATCTATAAGCTGTAACTTGATGGCTTTGCGGCCTCACCTGTAGGATCCTCTTACGGCCTGGCCTCCGTTGACTCCGGGGGTGCCAACAGCCTCCGTGTAGATGCCATTCTCGGTTTCGAACAGGAAGTTGTAGTTTCCGTCGCCGTTGTCCACCCTTTCGTCAGTCAGGATATCGATGTGGTCAGGGTCGCCAGTCTGGGGGCGAGCGAGGGCGACGGCGGCCAGGCAGGCGAGGATGACCTGGGGAGGAACGAGGCGTGATTGATATTACTCTCTTGTCGCAATGACGCTGTCGTGTGGCAAGCCAACCCATCAGCGCAGGCAAAAAGTTATACTAATTTTTATTATTATTAGGTAATATTCGAATATCCCAAAGTCTCTTCTGTTACTTTCTATGATTGGAAACATCGTGAGTAGAAAGTTCCTTTAGGGTACAGTGTTGGCCGCTGTGAGCCGCGCTACTCACGAGCTGCATGTTGTCGGTGTGGAGGACGGGAGTGAATTGTCCTCCAAGATGAAGATGCGCCTTATATACCGCGTCGAGGTATATGAAGCTGGCACCAAGGTAAACAGCCAGAAGGTAGCGTCACCTTCCCTTTGCCGCGCTGGGGGAAGTGACGTCAATAAGAATTAAGAGGGCGAGGAGGGGGGAAGAGCTACAGAGAACGAAAATGAAGAATAATTGTACCGTATCCTAATGTAAATTATTATTCGGCTTATGTTGTTACCTCCTCCTTTACCACTCGGCACGGGCATACACGGGCACAGCGAGAGAGAGAGAGAGAGAGAGAGAGAGAGAGAGAGAGAGAGAGAGAGAGAGAGAGAGAGAGAGAGAGAGAGAGAGAGAGAGAGAGAGGCCTACCTATAGGCCTACCCTTACCCAGAAGAAGAAGAGAGGAGGAGGAGGAGGAGGAGGAGGAGGAAGTCCCCTTCCTCCTCTTCCCACCTCTCTCCCTTCCTCCTAGAGCTCCTATTACTATAAGGCGCTAGTTCGTCCCCTCATCCTCTCCCTTCGTCTCCTCTCCTCTTTACTTAAGCCTTTTTTACATCACTCTATTCTCATTTCTCCTCTTTCTCTTCTCTCTCTTCTCTCTCTCTCTCTCTCTCTTCTCTCTCTCTCTCTCTCTCCCCTCTCTCTCTCTCTCTCTCTCTCTCTCTCTCTCTCTCTCTCTCGCACACACTTAACATATTGTGCCGCAATTTGGGGAGGTGCATGTCCCAAATTGTCCCAAATACCTTCATAACCTCTTTGTTACAAAGAAAAAAATATTAAGAGTAATGTATTATTGTAGTTGTTATCAACACACTAATCCTTATTTCAAGAATAATTCCTTATTAAAATTACAAGATATCATAAGCTTTCGAACAGGTATTTTTGTATACAATGCATTAAGTAACTGTGTCATTACTATTGACTATACACGGGCACCACACAACATTGCAACAAGAAGCACACGTCATGAGCTGAGGCTTCCTCGGTGCAGAACATCACACGCCCAGCAGAGTCTCCTTGTCAGGGGTTGTAGGACATGGAATACACTCTCAGACGACACTAAAAATTCCACTTCCAAGAACATATTCAAGTCGAGGATTAAACGAGAATTATTTGCTCGATACGAATCGTTACTATAGGTACCTGTGTATGATCATGTAGGTGTGGATGAATATGTATATGTGTGTATATGTGTGTATTTGTGAATGTGTGTATGTGTATGTATTTGTGTGTGCGTGTATATGTATGTATTTATGTATGAGGGTATATACGAGTATGTATATATGTATGTGTTTATGTATGTATATATGTGTGTATGTATATGTATGCGTAAGTATGTAGGTGTATAAAAATCAGAATAGATAAAAATTACATTTATGTATATTATGTTGAGTTGTCTGCGGCCATCGCTGTGAGAGAAATTTAACCTAGAGATGATGGTTTAGGCCCGTAATAGAGCATTTGCTCATCGGGCCCTGCCATATAACTCGCCCTGTATTTCCTTGTACTAAATTGTAACATGACGGCCAATAAATTATTATTATTATTATTAAAAATTATTATTATTATCTCGCATCAAAAGATGTGTACAGTCGACGCGACCCATCCAACTGGCCGGCGGCCGACTGACTGACCACAGAAAATGTTTAAACTCGGTTGGCGCGATAAAATTTGACGTCACGCATCCCTGCGCACAAAGGGCTGCTCAAGGACTTCTTTTGGGTCGACGCCCCCCCAACGTGACGCTACCTTCTGTCTGTTTACCTTGGCTGGCACAAGACTATCCTAGCGTGAGGGTGAGTGTGCCGCCCGCCACTAACGCCCAGAAACGCGGCGTAAGCCTCTATGGACAGCAGGCTGAGGTGGACGCAGTCATGAAGGCTCTCATGGCTCATCTAGAGGCAGCCCAGCAACTGAAGGAACATCGCTGGGCAAAGAAAAGGACTGCCAAACAACTGCGAAACACATGAGATGAGTCCCATGTGTATAGGTCACTCCGTGCGAGTACCTGTATTACTAGAATGACTTCATATCATCAATCAAAGGGAAAAAAGTCACTTCAAAGCCACATACTAACATTTTCTCTTTTAATTTAAAATTCAATTCTTTTAATTTGAAGTTCAGTTGTTTAAATTTGAAGTTCAGTTATTTTAATTTGAAGTTCAGTTGTTTTAATTTGAGAGTGAAAATGTGTAGTACATACCAAGGCGTCATCCCTAAACACTGGAAAGGGCGAGGAGGAGGAGGGTGAGGGGTGGGAGGGAGGAGGGAATAAGGGCACGAAGGTAAACAAGGCGGTGCAGGTATAGGCACTGGGGTTTAGGTTTACATAGGCCACATAAGTTTAGGGACTGGCAATTTAGCGAGGTTTTTGTTACTTCTTTTTTCGTCCTTGGCCAGTCCTTTGTGATGTAAAAAAAAAAAATACGGAAGAGGGTTGCATCCTTAACTCCTTGATGAATACACGCTATCCTCCCTCAAGGGGCTGTAACGGCGGCCAATCAAAGGCTCTAATGATAAGGTTAGTATAGGTTAGTATGCACCTGTGAGCCTCCTTAATAGCCACAGGTCAACACTTAAGGCTCTCTACCCTTGTTACCCTCCCTTGTTATCTTGCCTTATGGACCAATGATGTATCGTTAGATGCCTTGTGACTGATTAGTGTGTCTTGTTATCTGATAGCACAATAGCACATGGTCTTGTTTATGTATATGTCAAGGGTTTAAGGTTGAATATACATCACTCTAAGGTTCTGACTGGTTATTTTTGCGTTCTTATCCTTGCAGTGTTAACCTTCATACAACGGGGTAACCTGAGGGGTATTGTGGGTATGAGCCTCTGCCCCTCTGCCTTCCCCTCACCCTCCAGCCTTGCCTTGGTCATGAGTGGGGGGGTGAGGTAGGGGAAGGTGAAGGGGATGTACCGTTACCCCAATACCCATTTTGTTTTGTACTTGACTTTTTACCTGTTTTGCTGTGCTTGCTTTAGTTTTTTTTGTTTTTTAGTTCTGATGAAAGATAATCTTTAACTTTTCCCAGTTTATCATTTCTATGTATAGGTTTTTTTTCTCTATTGGATTTATTTTTACTGTTTTTTTCTTACCTGTTTCCTGTTATCAATATTCTTTTCTTCTTTTCGTATTTTTCTTTGTATTATTTCCTACCATCTTGCCAAGGATAACCAAAGTGTGTGTGTGTGTGTGTGTGTGTGTGTGTGTGTGTGTTGTGTGTGTGTGTGTGTGTGTTGTGTGTGTGTTGTGTGTGTGTGTGTGTGTGTGTGTCGTGTGTGTGTGGTGTGTGTGTGTGTGTGTGTGTCGTGCTGTGTGTGGTGTGTGTGTGTGTGTGTGTGTGTGTGTGTGTTGTGTGTGTGTGTGTGTGTGTGTGTGTGTGTGTGTGTGTGTGTTTGTTGTGTGTGTGTGTTGTGTGTGTGTGTGTGTTGTGTGTGTGTGTGTGTGTTGTGTGTATGTTGTGTGTATGTTGTTGTGTATGTTGTGTGTGTGTGTGTGTGTTGTGTGTGTTGTGTGTGTGTGTGTGTGTGTGTGTGTGTGTGTGTGTTGTGATGTGTGGTGTGTTGTGTGTGTGTTGTGTGTGTGTGTGTGTGTGTGTGTGTGTGTGTGTGTGTGTGTGTGTGTGTGTGTGTGTGTGTGCAGCAAATGACGTACCGCTGTGATGCTGCAGCTGGAACTCTGTAATTGTCGCTTATGAAGTCCTCTCTCACGGCTTCTGTTTGTATGCCCTCTGCAAAATTGCTTTAGTTCCCTTCATGTAAATACAGAAAAGGTGACGAGATGACATTTGACACAGGTAATGATCAATAAGAATCAGACATCAATTGCGGCGTATTTATTACAAACACATAAGAAGCATTGGATTGTGTCCAGTGCTCAGGGATGCTGGTTGGAGCCCCGAAACTTCAGATCTTGCATACGAGTATGTACAAACGTGGCACGATAGAGGTTGAAGAAGAGTTCATGTGGGCTGCGACGTGCCCTGCGGGGGTTGGCCACGTGGTCGGAGGTGAAGTTAAGGTAAATAGAGTAGAGTTGTTCAGTCTACAGGTGTGCGTGAGATGTGGATGGCTGGGCACCTGCGTGAAGGCGTGTCTTGGCTGGCTTGGTGGTGATGAAAGGAAAGGAACAACAAGCCGGAGTGAGAGTGATGTCAGCCTGTGGAGTAATCCTGTGTGTGTGTGTGTGTGTGTGTGTGTGTATGTGTGTGTTTGTGTGTGTGTGTGTGTGTATATGTGTGTGCGTGTGTGTACAGTGTAGGGCCACTCAACACTCTGCAGCAACCTTCACTTCTCCTGCTCACAGACCCTGGCAGGGCAGGTGCTCGAAGGGGTGGAAGTAGAGGGGGTCAAAGTGGATGATCATCCCGCGACGAGTTATAAATTTTAGATGATTAACTTTTTACTTCTTGGTAATTCTCCTGCCCTGTTCGTCCCAAGTTGCGCCCTGATTCACCAGCTCGTTGACTTGTCGGAGGGTCTCGAGCACGTGCGCGGGCATGGGAGGGGCCTGGGGGATGGCGTCAGACTGGGCAACGTATCCATTCTCGTCAGCGGTGTAGATGACCTCGACGATGGTGCCGTCATCAAGGGGGAACCTGTGGAGCAGAGAGATGGGGTTGAGAGCCTCGCCAGGGCCAGGGACACTTCAATACACTACTGGTGCACAAAACAACAGATAACACGGTGATGAAGCTGCAGGAAGCGTGCAGACAAAGTGTTTTTAATTTGAAGCATATTTGTGTAAATCTATAAGCTGTAACTTGATGGCTTTGCGGCCTCACCTGTAGGATCCTCTTACGGCCTGGCCTCCGTTGACTCCGGGGGTGCCAACAGCCTCCGTGTAGATGCCATTCTCGGTTTCGAACAGGAAGTTGTAGTTTCCGTCGCCGTTGTCCACCCTTTCGTCCCTCAGGATATCGATATGGTCAGGGTCGCCAGTCTGGGGGCGAGCGAGGGCGACGGCGGCCAGGCAGGCGAGGATGACCTGGGGAGGGACGAGGCGTGATTGATATTACTCTCTTGTCGCAATGACGCTGTCGTGTGGCAAGCCAACCCATCAGCGCAGGCAAAAAGTTATACTAATTTTTATGATTATTAGGTAATATTCGAATATCCCAAAGTCTCTATGTTACTTTCTGTGATTGGAAACATCGTGAGTAGAAAGTTCCTTTAGGGTACAGTGTTGGCCGCTGTGAGCCGCGCTACTCACGAGCTGCATGTTGTCGGTGTGGAGTACGGGAGTGAATTGTCCTCCAAGATGAAGATGCGCCTTATATACCGCGTCGAGGTATATAAAGCTGGTACCAAGGTAAACAGCCAGAAGGTAGCATCACCTTCCCTTTGCCGCGCTGGGGGAAGTGACGTCAATAAGAATTAAGAGGGCGAGGATGGGGGAAGAGCTACAGAGAACGAAAATGAAGAATAATTGTACCGTATCCTAATGTAAATTATTATTCGGCTTATGTTGGTACCTCCTCCTTTACCACTCGGCACGGGCATACACGGGCACAGCGAGAGAGAGAGAGAGAGAGAGAGAGAGAGAGAGAGAGAGAGAGAGAGAGAGAGAGAGAGAGAGAGAGGCCTACCTATAGGCCTACCCTTACCCAGAAGAAGAGGAGGCGGTGGAGGAGGAGGAGGATGTCCCCTTCCTCCTCTTCCCACCCCTCTCCCTTCCTCCTAGAGCTCCTATTACTATAAGGCGCTAGTTCGTCCCCTCATCCTCTCCCTTCGTCCCTCTCTCTCTCACCTAAAACTTCCTCTTTATCTTTTAGCCTTTTTATTACATCACTATACTCATTTTTCCTCTCTTCTCTCTCTCTCTCTCTCTTCTCTCTCTTCTTCTCTCTCTCTCTCTCTCTCTCTCTCTCTCTCTCTCTCTCTCTCTCTCTCTCTCTCTCTCTCTCTCTCTCTCTCTCTCTCTCTCTCTCTCTCTCTCTCTCTCTCGCACACACTTAACATATTGTGCCGCAATTTGGGGAGGTGCATGTCCCACATACCTTCATAACCTCTTTGTTACAAAGAAAAAAATATTAAGAGTAATGTATTACTGTAGTTGTTATCAACACACTAATCCTTATTTCAAGAATAATTCCTTATTAAAATTACAAGATATCATAAGCTTTCGAACAGGTATTTTTGTATACAATGCATTAAGTAACTGTGTCATTACTATTGACTATACACGGGCACCACACAACATTGCAACAAGGAGCACACGTCATGAGCTGAGGCTTCCTCGGTGCAGAACATCACACGCCCAGCAGAGTCTCCTTGTCAGGGGTTGTAGGACATGGAATACACTCTCAGACGACACTAAAAATTCCACTTCCAAGAACATGTTCAAGTCGAGGATTAAACGAGAATTATTTGCTAGATACGAATCGTTACTATAGGTACCTGTGTATGATCATGTAGGTGTGGATGAATGTATAATATGTGTGTATTTGTGAATGTGTGTATGTGTATGTATTTGTGTATGCGTGTATATGTATGTATTTATGTATGAGGGTATATACGAGTATGTATATATGTATGTGTTTATGTATGTATATATGTGTGTATGTATATGTATCCGTAAGTATGTAGGTGTATAAAAATCAGAATAGATAAAAATTACATTTATGTATAATTATGTTGAGTTGTCTGCGGCCATCGCTGTGAGAGAAATTTAACCTAGAGATAATGGTTTAGGCCCGTAATAGAGCATTTGCTCATCGGGCCCTGCCATATAACTCTCCCTGTATTTCCTTGTACTAAATTGTAACATGACGGCCAATAAATTATTATTATTATTATTAAAAATTATTATTATTATCTCGCATCAAAAGATGTGTACAGTCGACGCGACCCATCCAACTGGCCGGCGGCCGACTGACTGATCACAGAAAATGTTTAAACTCGGTTGGCGCGATAAAATTTGACGTCACGCATCCCTGCGCACAAAGGGCTGCTCAAGGACTTCTTTTGGGTCGACGCCCCCCCAACGTGACGCTACCTTCTGTCTGTTTACCTTGGCTGGCACAAGACTATCCTAGCGTGAGGGTGAGTGTGCCGGCCGCCACTAACGCCCAGAAACGCGGCGTAAGCCTCTATGGACAGCAGGCTGAGGTGGACGCAGTCATGAAGGCTCTCATGGCTCATCTAGAGGCAGCCCAGCAACTGAAGGAACATCGCTGGGCAAAGAAAAGGACTGCCAAACAACTGCGAAACACATGAGATGAGTCCCATGTGTATAGGTCACTCCGTGCGAGTACCTGTATTACTAGAATGACTTCATATCATCAATCAAAGGGAAAAAAGTCACTTCAAAGCCACATACTAACATTTTCTCTTTTAATTTAAAATTCAATTCTTTTAATTTGAAGTTCAGTTGTTTAAATTTGAAGTTCAGTTGTTTAAATTTGAAGTTCAGTTGTTTAAATTTGAAGTTCAGTTATTTTAATTTGAAGTTCAGTTGTTTTAATTTGAGAGTGAAAAGGTGTAGTACATACCAAGGCGTCATCCCTAAACACTGGAAAGGGCGAGGAGGGTGAGGGGTGGGAGGGAGGAGGGAATAGGGGCACGAAGGTAAACAAGGCGGTGCAGGTATAGGCCCTGGGGTTTAGGTTTACATAGGCCACATAAGTTTAGGGACTGGCAATTTAGCGAGGTTTTTGTTACTTCTTTTTTCGTCCTTGGCCAGTCCTTTGTGATGTAAAAAAAAAAAATAGGGGAGAGGGTTGCATCCTTAACTCCTTGATGAATACACGCTATCCTCCCTCAAGGGGCTGTAAGGGCGGCCAATCAAAGGCTCTAATGATAAGGTTAGTATAGGTTAGTATGCACCTGTGAGCCTCCTTAATAGCCACAGGTCAACACTTAAGGCTCTCTACCCTTGTTACCCTCCCTTGTTATCTTGCCTTATGGACCAATGATGTATCGTTAGATGCCTTGTGACTGATTAGTGTGTCTTGTTATCTGATAGCACAATAGCACATGGTCTTGTTTATGTATATGTCAAGGGTTTAAGCTTGAATATACATCACTCTAAGGTTCTGACTGGTTATTTTTGCGTTCTTATCCTTGCAGTGTTAACCTTCAGACAACGGGGTAACCTGAGGGGTATTGTGGGTATGAGCCTCTGCCCCTCTGCCTTCCCCTCACCCCCCAGCCTTGCCTTGGTCATGAGAGGGGTCATGAGTGGGGGGTGAGGTAGGGGAAGGTGAAGGGGATGTACTGTTACCCCAATACCCATTTTGTTTTGTACTTGACTTTTTACCTGTTTTGCTGTGCTTGCTTTAGTTTTTTTTGTTTTTTAGTTCTGATGAAAGATAATCTTTAACTTTTCCCAGTTTATCATTTATATGTATAGGTTTTTTTTCTCTATTGGATTTATTTTTACTGTTTTTTTCTTACCTGTTTCCTGTTATCAATATTTTCTTCTTCTTTTCGTATTTTTCTTTGTATTATTTCCTACCATCTTGCCAAGGATAACCAAAGTGTGTGTGTGTGTGGTGTGTGTGGTGTGGTGTGTGTTGTGTGTTATGGGTGTGTGTTGTTGTGTGTGTGTGTGTGTGTGTATGTTTGTGTTTCTGTTGTGTGTGTGTGTGGTGTGTCGTGTGTGTGTGTGCGCGTGTGTGTGTGTGCGCTGCTGTGTGTGTGTGTGTGTGTGTGTGTGTGTGTATGTTTATGTTTATCGTGTGTGTTGTGTGTGTGTGTGTGTGTGTGTGTATGTTGTATGTATGTATGTGTGTATGTTGGTATGTATGTATGTATGTATGTTGTGTGTATGTATGTTGGTATGTTTGTGTGTTGTGTGTGTGTGTGTGTGTGTGTGTGTGTGTGGTGTGTGTGTGTGTGTGTGTGTGTGTGTGTGTGGGGTGTGTGGTGTGTGTGTGTGTGTGTGTGTGTGTGTTGTGTTGTGTGTGTGTGCAGCAAATGACGTACCGCTGTGATGCTGCAGCTGGAACTCTGTAATTGTCGCTTATGAAGTCCTCTCTCACGGCTTCTGTTTGTATGCCCTCTGGAAAATTGCTTTAGTTCCCTTCATGTAAATACAGAAAAGGTGACGAGATGACATTTGACACAGGTAATGATCAATAAGAATCAGACATCAATTGCGGCGTATTTATTACAAACACATAAGAAGCATTGGATTGTGTCCAGTGCTCAGGGATGCTGGTTGGAGCCCCGAAACTTCAGATCTTGCATACGAGTATGTACAAACTTGGCACGATAGAGGTTGAAGAAGAGTTCATGTGGGCTGCGACGTGCCCTGCGGGGGTTGGCCACGTGGTCGGAGGTGAAGTTAAGGTAAATAGAGTAGAGTTGTTCAGTCTACAGGTGTGTGTGAGATGTGGATGGCTGGGCACCTGCGTGAAGGCGTGTCTTGGCTGGCTTGGTGGTGATGAAAGGAAAGGATCAACAAGCCGGAGTGAGAGTGATGTCAGCCTGTGGAGTAATCCTGTGTGTGTGTGTGTGTGTGTGTTTGTGTGTGTGTGTGTGTGTGTGTGTATATGTGTGTGCGTGTGTGTACAGTGTAGGGCCACTCAACACTCTGCAGCAACCTTCACTTCTCCTGCTCACAGACCCTGGCAGGGCAGGTGCTCGAAGGGGTGGAAGTAGAGGGGTCAAAGTGGATGATCATCCCGCGACGAGTTATAAATTTTAGATGATTAACTTTTTACTTCTTGGTAATTCTCCTGCCCTGTTCGTCCCAAGTTGCGCCTTGATTCACCAGCTCGTTGACTTGTCGGAGGGTCTCGAGCACGTGCGCGGGCATGGGAGGGGCCTGGGGGATGGCGTCAGACTGGGCAACGTATCCATTCTCGTCAGCGGTGTAGATGACCTCGACGATGGTGCCGTCATCAAGGGGGAACCTGTGGAGCAGAGAGATGGGGTCGTGAGCCTCGCCAGGGCCAGGGACACTTCAATATACTACTGGTGCACAAAACAACAGATAACACGGTGATGAAGCTGCAGGAAGCGTGCAGACAAAGTATTTTTAATTTGAAGCATATATGTGTAAATCTATAAGCTGTAACTTGATGGCTTTGTGGCCTCACCTGAAGGATCCTCTTACGGTCTGGCCTCCGTTGATTCCGGGGGTGCCAACAGCCTCCGTGTAGATGCCATTCTCGGTTTCGAACAGGAAGTTGTAGTTTCCGTCGCCGTTGTCCACCCTTTCGTCCCTCAGGATATCGATGTGGTCAGGGTCGCCAGTCTGGGGGCGAGCGAGGGCGACGGCGGCCAGGCAGGCGAGGATGACCTGGGGAGGAACGAGGCGTGATTGATATTACTCTCTTGTCGCAATGACGCTGTCGTGTGGCAAGCCAACCCATCAGCGCAGGCAAAAAGTCATACTAATTTTTATGATTATTAGGTAATATTCGAATATCCCAAAGTCTCTATGTTACTTTCTATGATTGGAAACATCGTGAGTAGAAAGTTCCTTTAGGGTACAGTGTTGGCCGCTGTGAGCCGCGCTACTCACGAGCTGCATGTTGTCGGTGTGGAGGACGGGAGTGAATTGTCCTCCAAGATGAAGATGCGCCTTATATACCGCGTCGAGGTATATGAAGCTGGCACCAAGGTAAACAGCCAGAAGGTAGCGTCACCTTCCCTTTGCCGCGCTGGGGGAAGTGACGTCAATAAGAATTAAGAGGGCGAGGAGGGGGGAAGAGCTACAGAGAACGAAAATGAAGAATAATTGTACCGTATCCTAATGTAAATTATTATTTGCTTAGTTGTTACCTCCTCCTTTACCACTCGGCACGGGCATACACGGGCACAGCGAGAGAGAGAGAGAGAAGAGAGAGAGAGAGAGAGGAGAGAGAGAGAGAGAGAGAGAGAGAGAGAGAGAGAGAGAGAGAGAGAGAGAGAGGCCTACCTATAGGCCTACTCTTACCCAGAAGAAGAGGAGGAGGAGGAGGAGGAGGATGTCCCCTTCCTCCTCTTCCCACCCCTCTCCCTTCCTCCTAGAGCTCCTATTACTATAAGGCGCCAGTTCGTCCCCTCATCCTCTCCCTTCGTCCCTCTGAGACGGCCGCTTTTTTAAACTTGGACTAGGGAGAGTCTAACGTGGAGCTTCCATGTTAGACTCTAGTGGTACCAATGCCACGAACGCGTTCTTTAGACACCATCTTGGAGAGCTAACATAGTCTTATGTTGATCCACGACTGCGCTTGGGTTGGCAGCCCTGAACCAGGGAGATCATATATTGGGGGACGGAGAACGGAAGAGTCATTTGTCTCCGCGCCCTGCTACCGAGAACAACAAAACACACCATACCATATATGAACCTATATTCTTCATTTATTCACTTTTTTACCCACATTTTCCTTGATCTTCATAGCTCTTCCCATTATTGGGGAGTAAAGATTGTTATGGTCATGTTATAGTTATTATTTAGTTGCACAACTAATGATGCCTTAATCACTAGTGATAGTTGAAATTCATATCAGGGCAAACCTATATATTAAATATAATATCGGTCGACTTCTTGAATCAAAACGTATAGTTCATCATACAAGTTTGGCGCTATAATGATGCGGTGGTGGTGGTGGTATCAAATGTCTGACGTAGGCTACTAGTACACACGCACGTATACACACAAGCAAGGATATTATAAAGTTATACTATCCTTGCACACAAAGTGTCACGTGTGTCACAGTGAGGTGTTAGCCCCCCCGTGTGTCTTGTCTGACCTAAAGAGCGAACGCGCAGTTCTCGTCCACTACAACAGAGTACCGCCAGGGCCACGGATACGGCATACGTACGGCGAGGGCCAGCAGTGGTCTATAGATACTAATTTCGGGCACGCAAGACTCGAACCTATGATCAGCGCATCAAGGTATACCCTGGGTACGTCTCTGTAGTAATCAGCGGGAGAATATTACGCTGAAAGGCTAATATGGCAGCTATGTATTATCGTAACATTCTGGCGAGTGAGCTAAAATCGGCCCTATTTCGGAAATCAGCCGATCTTAGCTCAACACCGGCAAACATAGTTTTAGGTTTAGGTTAAGTTATGTTTAGGTCTGGTTTAGGTTAGTAAGGTTTATGATAGGTTTGTGTTAAGTTTTGTAGAGTTATTTAGGTTAAATAAGCGTCTGCGTGACGATTTCCGAAAGAGGCCGGTGACGGCTCGGTACGGGCATCTCCCTCAGCCCACCCTCGTAAGGTTATTGTAGCCATAATACACTGTAAGTTGTCCCTTACGAGGGATTTTCGAGCATCCCTGCCGAGGTGGATAGATGTGTGGAAATGGGAGACTTCTGCCGTGGCCTCCCCGTAGAGGGATGTAAGGAACCGCTGTTAGCGTAGACTAGACTATTATGACCAAAAAGAGAAAAATGTCTCCTCTGTTTCCATAATTAAATGCAAGTGCTGCTGTATAGTCGTATAAGTGAGTGACTATTATATTGCTGATAGTCTGGACTCGGCGGGCGAGGAGAGATAAACAAACCCAGATTTCGTAGGGCGCCAAACGCGGTCTTTAAAAACATATTTCAGATGCTTCATAATCTGCAGTAGACGCATGTATACACTCATATTTTGCCAAACAGAATATTGACAATACCGCTAATTTGTCTTAGCATGGGCATTTGCATAGTATCGTAAATATCATTAGACTCAAGTGTTGGACAGGGTCCTGGGTGTCTAACATTTCCAATACTATTCTCGTTAGTTTTAGACCAACTTAAGACTAATCCCCCCCGGAAAATGTTTAGAAAACGGAAATGCCTGTCTAAAGCCACGGTTAGTCTTAGGTTAGCCGAAGTCCACGTTTAAAGAATCGGCCGTCTGTCTCTCACCTAAAACTTCCTCTTTATCTTTTACGCCTCTTTATTTACATCACTACTATTGCTGCATTTTCTCTCTCTCTCTCTCTCTCTCCTCTCTCTCTCTCTCTCTCTCGCACACACTTAACATATTGTGCCGCAATTTGGGGAGGTGCATGTCCCAAATTGTCCCAAATACCTTCATAACCTCTTTGTTACAAAGAAAAAAATATTAAGAGTAATGTATTATTGTAGTTGTTATCAAGACACTAATCCTTATTTCAAGAATAATTCCTTATTAAAATGACAAGATATCATAAGCTTTCGAACAGGTATTTTTGTATACAATGCATTAAGTAACTGTGTCATTACTATTGACTATACACGGGCACCACACAACATTGCAACAAGGAGCACACGTCATGAGCTGAGGCTTCCTCGGTGCAGAACATCACACGCCCAGCAGAGTCTCCTTGTCAGGGGTTGTAGGACATGGAATACACTCTCAGACGACACTAAAAATTCCACTTCCAAGAACATGTTCAAGTCGAGGATTAAACGAGAATTATTTGCTAGATACGAATCGTTACTATAGGTACCTGTGTATGATCATGTAGGTGTGGATGAATGTATAATATGTGTGTATTTGTGAATGTGTATGTATTTGTGTATGCGTATATATGTATGTATTTATGTATGAGTGTATATACGAGTATGTATATATGTATGTGTTTATGTATGTATATATGTGTGTATGTATATGTATGCGTAAGTATGTAGGTGTATAAAAATCAGAATAGATAAAAATTACATTTATGTATATTATGTTGAGTTGTCTGCGGCCATCGCTGTGAGAGAATTTTAAACTAGAGATAATGGTTTAGGCCCGTAATAGAGCATTTGCTCATCGGGCCCTGCCATATAACTCGCCCTGTATTTCCTTGTACTAAATTGTAACATGACGGCCAATAAATTATTATTATTATTATTAAAAATTATTATTATTATCTCGCATCAAAAGATGTGTACAGTCGACGCGACCCATCCAACTGGCCGGCGGCCGACTGACTGACCACAGAAAATGTTTAAACTTGGTTGGCGCGATAAAATTTGACGTCACGCATCCCTGCGCACAAAGGGCTGCTCAAGGACTTCTTTTGGGTCGACGCCCCCCCCAACGTGACGCTACCTTCTGTCTGTTTACCTTGGCTGGCACAAGACTATCCTAGCGTGAGGGTGAGTGTGCCGCCCGCCACTAACGCCCAGAAACGCGGCGTAAGCCTCTATGGACAGCAGGCTGAGGTGGACGCAGTCATGAAGGCTCTCATGGCTCATCTAGAGGCAGCCCAGCAACAGAAGGAACATTCGCTGGCCAAAGAAAAGGACTGCCAAACAACTGCGAAACACATGAGATGAGACCCATGTGTATAGGTCACTCCGTGCGAGTACCTGTATTACTAGAATGACTTCATATCATCAATCAAAGGGAAAAAAAGTCACTTCAAAGCCACATACTAACATTTTCTCTTTTAATTTAAAATTCAATTCTTTTAATTTGAAGTTCAGTTATTTTAATTTGAAGTTCAGTTATTTAACTTTGAAGTTCAGTTGTTTTCATTTAAACTTCAGTTGTTTTAATTTGAGATTCACTTGTTTTAAATTGAAGTTCAGTTGTTTAAATTTGAAGTTCAGTTGTTTAAATTTGAAGTTCAGTTGTTTTAATTTGAGAGTGAAAAGGTGTAGTACATACCAAGGCGTCATCCCTAAACACTGGAAAGGGCGAGGAGGAGGAGGGTGAGGGGTGGGAGGGAGGAGGGAATAAGGGCACGAAGGTAAAAAAAGGCGGTGCAGGTATAGGCACTGGGGTTTAGGTTTACATAGGCCACATAAGTTTAGGGACTGGCAATTTAGCGAGGTTTTTGTTACTTCTTTTTTCGTCCTTGGCCAGTCCTTTGTGATGTAAAAAAAAAAAATAGGGGAGAGGGTTGCATCCTTAACTCCTTGATGAATACACGCCATCCTCCCTCAAGGGGCTGTAACGGCGGCCAATCAAAGACTCTAATGATAGGGTTAGTATAGGTTAGTATGCACCTGTGAGCCTCCTTAATAGCCACAGGTCAACACTTAAGGCTCTCTACCCTTGTTACCCTCCCTTGTTATCTTGCCTTATGGACCAATGATGTATCGTTAGATGCCTTGTGACTGATTAGTGTGTCTTGTTATCTGATAGCACAATAGCACATGGTCTTGTTTATGTATATGTCAAGGGTTTAAGGTTGAATATACATCACTCTAAGGTTCTGACTGGTTATTTTTGCGTTCTTATCCTTGCAGTGTTAACCTTCATACAACGGGGTAACCTGAGGGGTATTGTGGGTATGAGCCTCTGCCCCTCTGCCTTCCCCTCACCCCCCAGCCTTGCCTTGGTCATGAGTGGGGTCATGAGTGGGGGGGTGAGGTAGGGGAAGGTGAAGGGGATGTACCGTTATCCCAATACCCATTTTGTTTTGTACTTGACTTTTTACCTGTTTTGCTGTGCTTGCTTTAGTTTTTTTTGTTTTTTAGTTCTGATGAAAGATAATCTTTAACTTTTCCCAGTTTATCATTTCTATGTATAGGTTTTTTTTCTCTATTGGATTTATTTTTACTGTTTTTTTCTTACCTGTTTCCTGTTATCAATATTCTTTTCTTCTTTTCGTATTTTTCTTTGTATTATTTCCTACCATCTTGCCAAGGATAACCAAAGTGTGTGTGTGTGTGTGTGTGTGTTTGTGTGTGTGTGTGTTGTGTGTGTATGTATGTGTGCGTGTGTGTGTGTGTTGTGTGTGTATGTATGTGTGTGTGTGTGTGTGTGTGTGTGTGTGTGTGTGTGTGTGTGTGTGTGTGTTAACTGTTTGGTGTCAAGGGTGAATGGTGAGTAATCGATTGTGTGTGAATGTGCATGAGTAAGATTAATGGACATGTTAATGGGGTGAAAAGTGAGAGAGAGAGAGAGAGAGAGAGAGAGAGAGAGAGAGAGAGAGAGAGAGAGAGAGAGAGAGAGAGAGAGAGAGAGAGAGAGAGAGAGAGAGAGAGAGACGAGAGAGAGAGAGAGAGAGAGAGAGAGAGACGAGAGAGAGAGAGAGCGAGAGAGAGAGAGAGAGAGAGAGAGAGAGAGAGAGAGAGACCTTCCCATTCCCACCATTAAAACTGAGCTAGTATTCTTATGGTTCATCGTTCACATGTCTAGACTCTAAACGTTTACATAACAATCAGACAGCAACATGTTCACGCAATGATTAATACTATTGGGTGATAATGATAGTGTTGATAATGCTAATGATGACTGTGATGGCATTAGGGTGATGTTATTGCTGCGGTGTAACCTTGGAGTGGAATGTATTACTTATATTTTTTTCTTCTCATTTTAAGATTTCATAGTATTCCTTTTTCTTTATTGTTTTTTTTTTCTTTCTCCCTTTCGTGTGTGTGTGTGTGTGTGTGTGTGTGTTGTGTGTGTGTGTGTGTGCGTGTAGCAAATGACGTACCGCTGTGATGCTGCAGCTGGAACTCTGTAATTGTCGCTTATGAAGTCCTCTCTCACGGCTTCTGTTTGTATGCCCTCTGGAAAATTGCTTTAGTTCCCTTCATGTAAATACAGAAAAGGTGACGAGATGACATTTAACACAGGTAATGATCAATAAGAATCAGACATCAATTGCGGCGTATTTATTACAAACACATAAGAAGCATTGGATTGTGTCCAGTGCTCAGGGATGCTGGTTGGAGCCCCGAAGCTTCAGATCTTGCATACGAGTATGTACAAGCGTGGCACGATAGAGGTTGAAGAAGAGTTCATGTGGGCTGCGACGTGCCCTGCGGGGGTTGGCCACGTGGTCGGAGGTGAAGTTAAGGTAAATAGAGTAGAGTTGTTCAGTCTACAGGTGTGCGTGAGATGTGGATGGCTGGGCACCTGCGTGGAGGCGTGTGTTGGCTGGCTTGGTGGTGATGAAAGGAAAGGAACAACAAGCCGGAGTGAGAGTGATGTCACCCTGTGGAGTAATCCTGTGTGTGTGTGTGTGTGTGTGTGTGTGCGTGTGTGTGTGTATGTGTGTACAGTGTAGGGCCACTCAACACTCTGCAGCAACCTTCACTTCTCCTGCTCACAGACCCTGGCAGGGCAGGTGCTCGAAGGGGTGGAAGTAGAGGGGGTCAAAGTGGATGATCATCCCGCGACGATTATAAATTTTAGATGATTTACTTCTTGGTAATTCTTCTGCCCTGTTCGTCCCAAGTTGCGCCCTGACTCACCAGCTCGTTGACGAGTCGGAGGGTCTCGAGCACGTGCGCGGGCATGGGAGGGGCCTGGGGGATGGCGTCAGACTGGGCAACGTATCCATTCTCGTCAGCGGTGTAGATGACCTCGACGATGGAGCCGTCATCAAGGGGGAACCTGTGGAGCAGAGAGATGGGGTTGTGAGCCTCGCCAGGGCCAGGGACACTTCAATACACTACTGGTGCACAAAACAACAGATAACACGGTGATGAAGCTGCAGGAAGCGTGCAGACAAAGTGTTTTAAATTTGAAGCATATTTGTGTAAATCTATAAGCTGTAACTTGATGGCTTTGTGGCCTCACCTGAAGGATCCTCTTACGGTCTGGCCTCCGTTGACTCCGGGGGTGCCAACAGCCTCCGTGTAGATGCCATTCTCGGTTTCGAACAGGAAGTTGTAGTTTCCGTCGCCGTTGTCCACCCTTTCGTCCCTCAGGATATCGATGTGGTCAGGGTCGCCAATCTGGGGGCGAGCGAGGGCGACGGCGGCCAGGCAGGCGAGGATGACCTGGGGAGGGACGAGGCGTGATTGATATTACTCTCTTGTCGCAATGACGCTGTCGTGTGGCAAGCCAACCCATCAGCGCAGGCAAAAAGTTATACTAATTTTTATGATTATTAGGTAATATTCGAATATCCCAAAGTCTCTGTTACTTTCTATGATTGGAAACATCGTGAGTAGAAAGTTCCTTTAGGGTACAGTGTTGGCCGCTGTGAGCCGCGCTACTCACGAGCTGCATGTTGTCGGTGTGGAGGACGGGAGTGAATTGTCCTCCAAGATGAAGATGCGCCTTATATACCGCGTCTAGGAACGTGGCTTGCCTTCACAGGACTCACTTCTTGTACCACCACGCTGCCAAGGTCGCTCACATCCTCTCTTTGACCAGCAAGGCGAAGTGAGGGGAGGCTGTGGTGGTGGTTGTGGTGATGCTGCCCACGCTCACAAGTTTACGTGATGGACATTTACCGTTGTGAAATGTCTGTCTAGCTGCTTGTGTGTTTGTGTGCTTCTGTCTATGTCTCTGTTAGGTCGGTCTGTTTTCCTGTTCTTCTCTTTTGTTTGTTTGCCTGCGCACACACACACCATGCGTAGTACACTGCACATTACGCTGCCCGAGTGGTACAGTGGTAAAGTTTCTGTGTGTGTCACTTGACGCGCTCAGATTCGAACCTTGCTCAAGGCTTGACCTTTTTTTTCTGGAAATGCGGGCGGTTACTGAGTAAAGAGATAGTGTATATGGTGCGTAAGGTACCAGCTTTATTCAAAGATGTGCTCCTATAGATGAGCTTACGCTATGAGCTCCTCCAAGCTCTTTTCGGGAGGGTGACAACTGGCGGTCGCGTGTCCAGTGCGTAATCAGGCAATGGGTGAATTTGATATGCTGTCCGCTAGCTCAGCAATAACGTCCTAGTTAGCCATTCATCAGTGCCCGGTTCGAAGGTTGCTCAAACTTCCAGGGTTTTTAGCTAGCAAAGTGGGTGGTTACTGTCACCTATGATTAAGGGGATGGGGTGTGTAAGGTCCCAGCCTCACCCATAGATCGGTCGCTATGAGGTCTGAGCTCTTTCCGGGAGGGTAATTGGTGGAGGTCATGTGTCCAGTGCGTGATCAATTACCGTGGGTGAATGGAAAACATCACGCTCCCTGATATAAACATATAGATAGCCGATTTGCTACAACCCTATTTTAGCCAGACTCTGAAACAGTAAACAACAAGGCCTACTTTGAAGGTCCTTTAAAACCTCGCCGACGTGTGCAATAATGGCTGGAGGGAGGGAGGGAGGAGGGAGGGACAGGTAGTAAGGTATACTTTTCAGCAGGGAACACCTTCGCATCGCATTACATAACGATATAAAGGTTCGTGTAGCCAGGTGCTTCGTCCCTGAACTCTGAGTCCGTCTTGTGGCTGATTGAATAGTCATGAGGGTGTGCTATGGGCCGCCCAACACGGCAACACGGCAACACGGCAACACGGCACCACCTTCATTGTTCCCAGCCCTTGTGAGTGTTAACCATGGCTAACGGCGCGGTAACGGCATCCAAGCGAGGAAGGGGATAAACATCACGGCAAATTACACGCTTCTTTTACCCTGGTACACCCTTCCTTACGCCCGCGCGACACTCCTGCCGAGGGGAAGGCACAGGGGCGGCAGTGTACTCATCAAGGCGGTAATGAGTAGGCGGCTGAAAGTGAAAGAGGAACATCACGCGGAAGATCCACCCGGTCCTCTGACAAGGCTCATAAAAACAAGTCGTTGTCTACATACCTCACCGGGGACCCAGTGGGATGACCCGCGCCCGTTGGAGGCCGTCGTCCCTCCAGCGAGGTGAACGAAAGCGAAAGTTGCAGCATCATAAGCGAGTCGGAGCGTCCGGTTCCCAGGCCCGAAGTGGTGGCTACCCGGTACCTGCCTCCCGGTACCTCCTCCTCGTGCTGGCTGGAGGCAAGCCACTCTGTGTTGACGATGACGACGACATTGATAACGGTAACAACAATAGTGATGATGATAATGATGACGATTATGACGATTGACAGGAACTTCATGGCTTCTTGTAGCTAACTTAATTTCTTATGTAGTTATGATAATAATGATGATAAAAATAATGAAATGCAAGTAGTAATGATAACAATAATAATGGTGTGTGTGGTTGGAGAGGACAGTCATGATACATTAGAGGCAGACCAAAGATAGTGATAGGACAGCATTAGCCACATTCCACCAGGGACAAGCCACGGTGTGTGTGTGTGTGTGTGTGTGTGTCCTCACCTTATTATTCCTACCTGATTGTATCTTTACATGATTAATTCGAGCTCGTTGTGTCCCGTATCATATTATCATATTTGTCTTCAAAAACATGTATGTAGCACACGCGACTTCCGCCAGTTATGCATTCTGCTCATCAAATACTGTCTTTAAAACAGAATTTTCTTACAACTTTCTGTATTATTTTTTATATTGTTTCTTGTAAATATTTGAAGATAACCGTCTACCGTCATTAATCCCTATATATTCCTTCAGGTATTTTTTCCCCTTTGATAAATGTGTAAAGCATAAGCATGTCTCCTCTCATATCTTTCTCTTCCAATGTTAGAAATCATAGTTTATCAAGTCATTTTCTCATAGGTGAAATCAAGCTTGACATTCATCTTGTAGCTGCACTTTGTACTTTCTCGTCCCTCCTTTACTAATGTGGCCCTCGTACCTGTGCTACATATTCCAACGTTAGTCTTATGAATGATGTAATTATCTTCTTTATCATTTACTCATTAAGGTATTTTGTGCTACTCTCATACTCGCTAACAGGCTATATATGTTCCTTACTATTTTTATACATAATGGTCTATTGATAGTCTATTATTAATGGTGACTATTTTTTTCTCCTCATTAGTTACCTGTAAACTGTTGCTCCTTAGTCTGTAGTCCCATTCTGGTCTTGGATAATTATTCTTTCCAAATTTAATAACATGGTCTTTTTTTTATTGAGATCTATCTACAATCCATTCATATCAAGATCAAGATCATATAATTTTTTTCGATAATTTTGTAATGCTTTTCATAGGTTCTCTTTTTTTATTATTTAGTTTTTTTGTAATTTGGCATCATTAATAATCGTGTTCATATTACTCCCTGATCCGATGTTGTCATTCATATAGTTTAAAAACCAGAAACATGATAGGTGCCAATACTGAACCCTATGGGACACCACTCATTACTACTTATTTAGAACCAGTACTTTTCTCTTCACAGGTTTCCTTATTTTATTATTTCCTTTCCTTTTAAGAAAAATCCTGAATCCATCGCAGTAGGTTTACCTGGATACCTCCTTTGTATTCAAGTTTTTCAATTCAATTCATCAAGGTCTCATCCACCTTCATTCATTGACCAGCTGACTCTCGAGTTACCTGGGAGGAGGAGGAGGAGGTGGTGGTGAAAGTCATCAGTGGTGTATGTTTGCAGGGGCGCGGTCTTCTTCTTCTTCTTCTTCTTGTGACCTTTGTCGCTTAGTATCGCTTCATAGGTCCTCTTCAAACTTCGTCTCCTTAGTTAACAGACTTGTCAACTCTTCCCTTGGTTATTTCTCCTGGGATACGACAACATTTTCATTAGTTTTGGTCCTTATACTGACATCCTAAGTCATTGTCGTCTCCTTTGTGTTTTTTTCTCCCAGCACTGCGTTAAGAACACTTTCGGTGAGGGTGTGAATCAGGCGACACACCACCGACTTTGGAACATGAGAGAAGCTGCGACATACCAGGCTGATGGTATTTCCCTCCGTAGCTTCCCACATACATGCAGACAGACAGACAGACAGACAGGAAGGCAGGCACAATCATTTCCTTTACACATACAAGGGCCGATCCGAACCACTCTTATAGGATGACATGAACAAAAGTAGAAAATAAGAAAATCAAGGAAAAAACAATACAACTGACACAACCGAACACAAAAAAGCAAATATCATTACGTTATAGTAAGAACAATGTATATATACCAAAAAAGTTGATAATAAAAATAGCCTTACAGCCAGAATAAGGCACATGAAAAAAAAGGAAATACTATACTAGGATATGAGCAAGAAGGAGGAAGGGATAACGGTACGCAAGATCCTCTTCACCAAAAAAAAAAGTTGAAAAGTAACATATCGAAAAAAAAGGAAGTGGTGAAGTACTGTAAAAAAAGAAAAAAAGAAAAGTGACACCACCGAAAAAATAGTAGCAAAAAAATGAATAAAAACTAAACCAAACCAAACTTAAGTAGGAGAAACAGGAAGACCATACGAAAGCTAAAAAACACACACACACACACACACACACACACACACACACACACACACACCACCCACACACACCACACACCCACCCACCCACCCACCCACCCACCACCACGCACCCACCCCACCCACGCACGCACGCACGCACCCCACCACGCACCCACGTCACCACCACCACGCACGCACGCACGCACGCACGCACGCACGCACGCACGCACGCACGCACGCACGCACGCACGCACACACGCACGCACCACCACACACACACACACACACACACACACACACACACACACACACACACACACACACACACACACACACACACACACACGAAGTATTGCAAGAAGTATTCAGGACTTCAAAGGCAAACTGGATAATAGTAGATTTGGAGACGGGACAGTACGAGCATAGCTCTTTTCCTGTATGTTACAACTAGGTAAATACAACTAGGTAAATACACACACACACACAACGGTAACAAGGGAAGGTATGCAGCACAGGTTTAGCAGCACACGCGAACCGCCAGGTGAGGGCGAAGGGGTGCTTGGAGGTGAAGGGATCGCTTAGCCTGTGACGAGGCGGGTGAAGGGTTACGGCGGAGGAGGAAGGGGGGGTGAAGGGGGGTAAGGGAGGGGGCAGGAGGGGGGAGGTTATGAGGGAAGGGGAAGGGGAGATGAGGGGACGGGTATGCAGCCACTCTCCTTCTCTTCCTCTTCTCTCTCTCTCTCTCTCTCTCTCTCTCTCTCTCTCTCTCTCTCTCTCTTCCTCTCTCTCTCTCCCTCCCTCTCTCTCTCTCTCTCTCTCTCTCTTCATAACCTGTTTGGTCCCAGGAGGTTCTCACGTGTGTGTGTGTGTGTGTGTATGTGTATGTGTATGTGTGTGTGTGTGTGTGTGTGTGTGTGTGTGTGTGTGTGTGTATCTGTTGGATGGCTGGGTGTGCATGCATCGTACATACGTTTTAATGTTGTTTGTGTGTGTGTTGTGTGTGTGTGTGTGTGTGTGGTGTGTGTGTGTGTGTGTGTGTGTGTGTGTGTGTGTGTGTGTGTGTGTGTGTGTGTGTGTGTGTGTGTGTGTGTGTGTGTTGTTGTGTGTGTGTGTTATATGTAGTAACTATCGCATTTCGAAGTTTTACAGAATCTAGCCACACGTTTCCTAACAGTAATAATAATAATAATAATAATAATAATAATATTAATAATAATAATAATAATAATGATAATAACCAAAAAAAATAACCTGCTTTGGCAAACTTCTAACTTAGATGTAGGCAAATGTAACAAGATGAACCCTAAGATGAGGAGACAACCTTCATCATTATCCCACCATCGCTCAAGGCACGATACACTCATCTCCCTAAACACACAAGGCTAAACTACAAGGTTGTAAAGGCTCGAGGTGGTTTTCTTTGACGGAAGATTTTAAGGGAGACTTGCACAACGCGAAGCAAGAGAGAGAGAGAGAGAGAGAGAGAGAGAGAGAGAGAGAGAGAGAGAGGAGAGAGAGAGAGAGAGAGAGAGAGAGAGAGAGAGAGAGAGAGAGAGAGAGAGAGAGAGAGAGAGAGAGAGAGAGAGAGAGAGAGAGAGGAGAGAGAAAAGGAGGAAGGAAAAAGTAAAGAGAGAGGGAGGGAGAGGGAGAGAGAAACAAACAAAGGAGGAAGGAAAAGTCAAGAGAAAGGGAGAGAGAGAGAGGGAAAGATAGAAATGTGGAAAGAAGAAAGAAAAAAAGAAAGAGGGGAGGAGCACTCAAGCAGAGAACAGAACAAGAGGAGGAAAAGTGAAGGGAAGGGAGAGGAAAAGGAGAGAGAGATAAGTTCAGGGAGAGACAAGGGAGAGAGAAGGGAAGGGAGAGAGAAATGAAGGGAGAGAGAAAGGAAGGGAAAGAGACAAGTTCATCCACAACAGTAGCAGATAAAAGGGCGAAGGGGGAAGGGGGAAGAGGGGGGGCGTGTGGTCCTAACCTGTCACATGTATACTTTATTTTGTGCAGGTAGGAATAGGGTGACGCAATTCCCTGTGTGTGTGACGTCGCAAGGTCATGTGGAGGGCGGCGGGAGGGTGGCTGAAAGGGCTGCCCCGAGGCTTGGCGTGATGGGATGAGGCCTGGGGGAGGAGGAGGAGTGTGAAGAGGAGGAGGAGGAGGAGCGGGAAGGCTGACGGAGGATTGCATATGATTACATAGGAATAACAGACACCAGGAGACCTATTGGTCCATAGCGAGGGTATCTGCTGAACTACATGCGCGTCAAGCCTGTTTTTAAATGTAGTTATTGTGCTGGCTTCGACAACATTTGCTGGTAACTTGTTCCATCGATCAACAACTCTAACATTGAAATAATTTTTACGGAGATCTGTGATGCAACGTTGACCGTTTAGTTTTAAACCGTTATTTCTTGCTGTCACTTGAGGAGAAAGCTCGAATAGGTTCTCTTGATTAATGACATCAAATCCTTTTAGGATCTTAAAGGTTTCTATCAAGTCCCCACGGATTCTACGATCCTTTAAGGAAAACATATTAAGTTTCCGCAGTCTCTCTTCATAAGATGAATTTCGCAGAGATGGAATTTGTTTGGTTGCTCTTCTTTGCACTGATTCCAATTTGGCTTGAAATTTTACGAAACAGGGCGAACAGAATTGAACGGCATATTCTAAGTGCGGCCTAACTAAGGACGTGTATAATTGTGTCATTACTTTCGGAGTTTTATGTTCAAAGTTGCATTTAATGAAGCACAACATCATATTCGCCTTTTAACTGGCAGCTAGGCAATGCGGACTGGTTTTAAGATCATTGCTGATGATGACACGTAAATCCTTTTCCTGCTGTACTTCAGTTAACGATTTATTTTGCATTTGATAGTTATATTTGAGGTTATCGTTGCCTATATGCATTACTCTACATTTATCGGAATTGAATTTTAATAG
>JACEEZ010005770.1:261710-274210 GCA_016584305.1 Chionoecetes opilio | reverse complement strand
AGAAGTTAGGCGCTCGGTGGCATCTCTCCGTGAATCACTTAGTTCCTGTTGAGTTGGACGTCTAATAAACGATGTTGAAAAATGCAGGGTAGAATCATCAGCGTAGGAGTGGACAGCGCTTTGAGTTAGACTTAGAAGATCATTAATGAATAATAGAAAGAGAGTGGGTGATAGGACAGAACCCTGGGGAACACCACTATTGATAAATTTAGGAGAAGAACAATTTCCGTCTACAGTAGCTGCAATAGAACGGTTTGAAAGGAAACTTAAGATGAAGGTACAGAGAGAAGGATAGAAACCGAATGAGGGTAGTTTGGAAATTAAAGTATATATATACTAGCCGCAAAGCCGCCCTCCGGGCGGACTTTTTGGCTAGCTCCTGCGGAGGGCTATTGGTGGTGGGCCAAAGGCCCACCACCTGTGTTTGGTGGGCCTTCGGCCCACCAAACACGGACTCTCCAGATAACCCCTTCTAACTTTCCTGAAATCATGGATGTAGAAATGTATGTATTACCCCCCCCCCATTCACTCACCCATTACCCATCACCCCCCACCCATTCACTCACCCATTACCCATCACCCCCCACCCATTCACTCACCCATTACCCATCACCACACACCCATTCACTCACCCATTACCCATCACCCCCCCCTATTCCCTCACCCATCACCCATCACCCCCAACCCATCACCCCCCACCCATTCACTCACCCATCACCCATCACCCCACCCATTCACTCACCCATTACCCATCACCCTACATCAAGGTTTCCTCAATTCTCGCAACCCACTTTTTTTTCACAATTATCGCTAATAGGCTGCTAAAAAAAAAAAGTGATCGGATCATCTCATAATTGGGCTTAAAACCTTCCCCTGGTCAACCCGGTTCCAAAAATGTGCCATATGAGGTGATTGCGCCACGGGGGGCGGAACCTATACCAGACACACACACACACACACACACACACACACACACACACACACACACACACACACACACACACACACAGACAGACAGACAGACAGACAGACACACTTTCGCTTATATTTACCATTACCCATCACCCCCCACCTATTCCCTCACCCATCACCCATCACCCCCAACCCATCACCCCCACCCATTCACTCACCCATCACCCCACACCCATTACCCATCACCCCACCCATTCACTCACCCATTACCCATCACCCTACATCAAGGTTTCCTCAATTCTCGCAACCCACTTTTTTTTCACAATTATCGCTAATAGGCTGCTAAAAAAAAAAAAAGTGATCGGATCATCTCATAATTGGGCTTAAAACCTTCCCCTGGTCAACCCGGTTCCAAAAATGTGCCATATGAGGTGATTGCGCCACGGGGGCGGAACCTATATCAGAACACACACACACACACACACACACACACACACACACACACACACACACACACAGACAGACAGACACACTTTCGCTTATATTTACCATTACCCATCACCCCCCATCTATTCCCTCACCCATCACCCATCACCCCCAACCCATCACCCCCACCCATTCACTCACCCATCACCCCACACCCATTACCCATCACCCCACCCATTCAGTCACCCATTACCCATCACCCTACATCAAGGTTTCCTCAATTCTCGCAACCCACTTTTTTTTCTCACAATTATCGCTAATAGGCTGCTAAAAAAAAAAAGTTATCGGATCATCTCATAATTGGGCTTAAAACCTTCCCCTGGTCAACCCGGTTCCAAAAATGTGCCATATGAGGTGATTGCGCCACGGGGGGCGGAACCTATACCAGACACACACACACACACACACACACACACACACACACACACACACACACACACACACACACCACACACACACACACACACACACACACAACACACACCAACAACAGACAGACAAGACAGACACACTTTCGCTTATATTTACCATTACCCATCACCTCCCACCTATTCCCTCACCCATCACCCATCACCCCACACCCATTACCCATCACCCCACCCCCATTACCCATCACCCCACCCCCATTACCCATCACCCCACCCATTCACTCACCCATTACTCATCACCCTACATCAAGGTTTCCTCAATTCTCGCAACCCACTTTTTTTTTCACAATTATCGCTAATAGGCTGCTAAAAAAAAAAAAGAAAAAAAAAGTGATCGAATCATCTCATAAGTGGGCTTATGACCTTCCCCTGGTCAACCCGGTTCCAAAAATGTGCCATATGAGGTGATTGCGCCACGGGGGGCGGAACCTATACCACACACACACACACACAGACAGACAGACAGACAGACAGACAGACAGACAGACACACTTTCGCTTATATTATTTATATATATATATATATATATATATATATATATATATATATATATATATATGATGGTAATGGGTGAGTGAATGGGTGGGGTGATGGGTAATGGGTGTGGGGTGATGGGTGAGTGAATGGGTGGGGGGTGATGGGTTGGGGGAGATGGGTGAGGGAATAGGTGGGGGGTGATGGGTAATGGGTGAGTGAATGCGTGTGTGGTGATGGGTAATGGGTGAGTGAATGGGTGGGGGGTGATGGTTAATGGGTGAGTGAATGGGTGGGGGGTGATGTGAATGGGTTGGCGTTAATATACATTTCTACATCCATGATTTCATGAAAGTTAGAAGGGGCTATCTGGAGAGTCTGTGTTTGGTGGGCCGAAGGCCCACCAAACGCAGGTGGTGGGCCGAAGGCCCACCAATAGCCCTCCGCAGGAGCTAGCCAAAAAGTCCGCCCGGAGGGCGGCTTTGCGGCTAGTATATTATAAAGTATATATATATATATATAAAATATATATATATATATATATATATATATAGTATTAAATGGTAAAGACGAGAAATGTCTTTATCTATGAAGATGCTGTGAAAATCCTCAATGTGGAAATGAAAGTAATTTGGTGGCTTCACAAGCTGACGTCTCCTGTGCGTCCACCAGCCCGCCATTACCTGTACACCCGCCCACCAAGGCCCAGCGCGCCACACGGTCTTGTACTGGTATTACATGGCAACCCTTGTTCTGCTGTGCTTCTTTTCCAGACCCCCACCCATTCTCTCTCTCTCTCTCTCTCTCTCTCTCTCTCTCTCTCTCTCTCTCTCTCTCTCTCTCTCTCTCTCTCTCTCTCTCTCTCTCTCTCTCTCTCTCTCTCTCTCTCTCTCTCTCTCTCTCTCTCTCTCTCTCTCTCTCTCTCTCTCTCTCTCTCTCTCTCTCTCTCTCTCTCTCTCCTCTCCTCTCTCTCTCTCTCTCTCTCCTCTCTCTCTCTCTCTCTCTCTCTCTCTCTCTCTCTCTCTGTGCTGTGTAATGTATATTAATTCAGTAACATATTCTCATCCTTCCCATCTCTCCCCGTTCCTTTTTTTATTCATCTCACCTCCTCCACCTCCTCCTTCTCTTCCTCCTCCTCCTCCTCCTCCCTTCACAGCCTTTATCTTCCTCTCCTCCGTGTCCTTCCTTTCCCTTTCATTGCTTTTTTTTCCGGATTAATCTGGTGAACGATAAACAACGGCACAACGAAGATATTAGAAGCGAGACTGAAATGATTTGTTATTACATACACGAGATAGAGAGAGAGAGAGAGAGAGAGAGAGAGAGGTGTACACATTTATGAATTATGTATCATTATCGCCATTTAACTTAGAGACAAAGAGTTAACGCTTAAGAAAACACTACAGCACATTCACTTCTGCCAACACTCACGTCGTCTTTAATTCTTTCCTTCTTTTTTTCCTTTAGCTCAGTAACTTAACATTTCTCTAAACACACTTAATAGAAAAACTAAACTTATCCTCTTTTATTCATATCCACAGCACTTAATTTTCCTCTTTCCTTCAACATAATTGATGAAAATCGAAGTAACTATGTCTAGACTGACCTATAAATTGAAACGTGAAAGTGTTAATATAGTAAAAATATTTCTTAGCGGAGATGGTTTGTGTGGATTTTTATGAAGGGGAGAGAGAGAGAGAGAGAGAGAGAGAGAGAGAGAGAGAGAGAGAGAGAGAGAGAGAGAGAGAGAGAGAGAGAGAGAGAGAGAGAGAGAGAGAGAGAGAGAGAGAGAGAGAGAGAGAGAGAGAGAATAATAGATGACAATACAGTATATGGATCATCATCGTGCACTAGGAAAAGAAGAGAGGGGGTATGACTCGCAGTGTTGCCATTCTAGCTATTTTCCCGCCAGTTCTAGCGATTTTCGACTGTGATCTAGCTATCAAATTTGCCATCTAGAGACTAGCTGGAAGTCTAGCGGGTGTTCAATATAAATGTTTCTATCGACATACAAAGTGAAACTGCATTATCTTGATTGTGGTTTTTTTCTCTCTCTCTCTGTGTTTTCTGCGTTGAGTAAAACATTGCGTGTGGCTTCTGTATTGGCATAAAATCTAGATATTTTAGGTCCTGATCTAGCGGGTTTTGAGGTTGAATCTAGCGGGATTTGAAATTATTGGATAGCAACACTGGGTATGAGAGATTATACTAGAAGATAAAATGACGACCCTTATTGGGGGATAAATGAATGAAAGAAAGATGAGTGTTGAAAATAAGGAATAGCTAGGAGACATGGGAAAGAGGAAAGAAAAAGGAAAGGTGGTGAAAGTGTATTAATTGGTGAGGAAGAAGGAAAATTAGTATGAGGGAAAGGATGAAAAATATTAAAACTTAGAAATCTAGGAATTATTTTGAAAAGGAAGAGAAAGACGAATCTGAGAAAAAGTATAAAAAGATAATGATAGAGGGAAAAACGAGAAAAAGGACAGAGAAATAGAGAAAGACAGAGAAAAAAGAAACACAAAAATATCAGAGAAAGGGTGGAGAGATTAAATGTTGTTAGGGTTAAAAGGACATAAGTGAGAAGTGAAGACCCTTGATTCTTAAAAGATCCCCCAACAAGGGTCGTAGTTCTTAAAATATCTTAAAAGTTTGTAGAAGATCTTAGTTCGTCTTCCCATTGTCACCACCACCACCACCACCACCTACCACCTGTTGCTACCTTTTCGCTGACTCACCACCACCACCACCACAATGCCTACCATCAATATGTGTCACCATAACCACTACCACCACTACTACCCTCATCATTCATCACCATACTGCCCTAGATCACCACTATCACCACCATCCAACCTGTCATCACCATCCTACATTCACTCACTCAATCACCTGTGCATACATACATACATTATGTGGCATCATTCCTGCACCTTCACCACCTTCACCTGACACACATGTTTTTGTGTTCAGAAGGGCGTCATCCTCCTGAAGACACTCACCTTTCCTTGACACCTTCTTCTGCCCAGTCACACACACACACACACACACACACAACACACACACACACACACACACACACACACACACACGCACGCACGCACGCACGCACGCACGCACGCAACGCACGCACCACGCACGCACGCACGCACGCACGCACGCACGCACGCACCACCAACACACCACCACACCACACACACACACACACACACACACACCACACACACACACACACCACACACACACACACACACACACACACACACACACACACACACACACACACACACACACACACACACACACACACACACACACACAACACACACACACACACACACACACACACACACACACACACACACACACACACACACACACACACACACACACACACACACAACACACCTTTACTCATCACATTTTCCTTCTCAACACGTTACTCAGACACCCTCACTACATTCTTCCTCCCTTCACTTAACGTTCGTGACCCGCAACCTTTACTAACCACCCACCCACCGCCGCCTTTCTACCCATTCTACAAGTACGTACAAGCGCCACGCCCTATAACTCTACGGAAAACACACGTACATACATACATAGCAAATAAATGTTTTGCTTCAACCACCGTCCTTGAATCTACCGTTTAAAAAAAGTGACAGATTCAGGTAGTGATAGAAAATTGTCTTGTATTCATGTGGTATTTTTCTTGTGTGTGTGTGTGTGTGTGTGTGTGTGTGTGTGTGTGTGTGTGTGTGTGTGTGTGTGTGTGTGTGTGTGTGTGTGTGTGTGTGTGTGTGTGTGTGTGTGTGTGTGTGTGTGTGTGTGTGTGTGTGTGTGTGTGTGTGTGTGTGTGTGTGTGTGTGTGTGTGTGTGTGTGTGTGTGTGTGTGTGTGTGTGTGTGTGTGTGTGTGGAATATTTAGTAGAGGAATTAATTTGTTAAGGAATAAGAGAAAGTATCAATGTATGTATGTATGTATGTATGTTTGTGAGTTCAGTGAGTATGCAAAAGTCGAAGGAAAGTAAGTTTTCGTGAAGTTGATGTTTTGACTGTAAGAAGGTTATGGGGTACATATATTCGTCTATTTTAGGAAGTGAGTGATTGGGGAGCAGAACAGGAATGGGTAGATTGACGTTTTTAAGGCAAGCTTTGTACATAATTCAAGGTAAATTACTGAGTTACTGTTATAATGACGCTGATTACCAAGCATTTGTTGACTGGCAGGGAACTCCAAGGTCGTCCATAATGAGGCTCAGCAAATTGAATAAATGGATTTAATTATTGGTTGGGGGGCGGGGCGGGGCGGGGCGGGGCGGGGCAGGGAGCGGGGCAGGTCATGCTAAAGGGAAAGTGGTCTTTTTATAACCCTCTCCCAGACGCGCGCAGTCCGGGGCCACCCATTGTTAGCGGAATGGGAAAGAAATCTGATGATAATAGTGATTTAGGTAGAGAAAAAACGCACCGCACCAAGAGATTCAGCTTCATGGGGAAGAAAATTAGTCACCAAAGACGCAGTTTGAGGGGTTTTGGGTCACGGTTCGGCGGCACTGTTTATATAGGCCTCGCATCCTTTAGGCTCAGGAACTAAACCAAATAATTGTGTTCATTTACTGATGTTTTTTTATTGGTTTCTTTACAAATTCATGCGTCAAGTCCACCTGGCCGAGAGCTTAGGGAGACCAAGGACTCGTAGAAGGATGTGCCGAGGACTAGTTCAGGATGTTAGTAATGGGAAAACATGGTAGCAACAAAGTCACCGTTCTTGGCTGGGGTGTGAAGAGTGAAGAGTGTCTAGCGGGTGAGTCTCCTTCCCTGCTGGTCGAAGGTGATGCCCTGGCGGCGCTGCTCCTCGGCGATGCGGATCTGCTCAAGGGCGTGAGGAGGCATGGCGGGGATGATCGGGGACTGGGCGACGTAGCCGTTCTCGTCGGCGGTGAAGGTAACCTCGGCGATGGTGCCGTCGTCGAGGGGGAATCTGGCGGGGCGGAGAAGGACATGAAACACAACATAAGAAAATAAGGAAGCTACAAGAGGCCGCGAGACCTATACGTCGTAGTTCCTGATACTTAACACTACCAACATCCACCTTTCATCCCCATCCATGAATATATCCAGCCTCCTTTTAAAGCTCCCTTTTGACTCCGCACTGATCACCTGACGACTGAGTCCATTCCAATCATTTACCACCCTATTTGTGAATCAGTTTTTCCCAATTTCCTTTTTAAATCTACGCTTTTCCAAGACTTAAGCTAAAACACAACGAAGGAGGACTGTCTGAGGGTCTTTGTGAAGTGTGTGTGTGTGTGTGTGTGTGTGTGTGTGTGTGTGTGTGTGTGTGTGTGTCTGTGTGTGTGTCTCTGTGTGTGTGTGTGTGTGTGTGTGTGTGTGTGTGTGTGTGTGTGTGTGTGTGTGGTGCTCACCGGAACACGCCCCTCATGTTGCTCTGGCCAACACTCCCGGGCGTTCCCTGCACGTTCTGGTAGATGCCGTTCTCGCCCTCGTACTCGTAGTTAAAGTTTCCATTGCCGTCGTCAGCACTGGTGTACCTCAGCACCTTGATGATGGGCCGACGGGGCTCCACCACCTGGAACTGTGGCGCGGCGACGGCGACGGCGGCTAGGCAGGCGAGGATGATCTGAAGGGGGAATATAGACATTAATGGGTGGAACATGAGTTGTGCGTCGTCAGTGCTGTGCTGTGTCGACTCAGTACCGACGCTTCCTGAGCCTTATAGGGCGCCCTTGCCATACCCTCACTCCCATGGTTACTACGCAGCCTCAGCCCGCCGGAGAAATGAATGGGACAAGCTGGCCAAGAATCACTGTTTTGCAACTTATTTCACCCCTTTGGTCTTTGATTGAGTGGACCATCCGACGCCCCGTGCCCAAGGTTATGGTCTAGTCACCCCCTCCCGCCCTCCACTCCCCCACAGGTGTATCCTCAGCAGGTCACCCCGCAGTGGTACTCACGGTCTTCATGGCGGTGGCGAGGGATGTGGACAGGACAACGGGGCCTCGGCTCTTATATACGCTGGGAAGGCGCATCGAGTTGTTTCTTACTACCACCAACGAGACAAGGATGTGGCGTCAACATTCCGGGGCGCTGGGAGGGGCGGGGCTGTGTGTGTGTGGGGGGGGGGGGTCGGGGGGGGGAGCGAGAAGGATGGAGATGTCCAGCTGATCTCTGACCTGCCCATCCAGCGGCCGTGGCGAATAGGTCCATCAAGAACGTATTTTTTTTGTGTATACATGAATTCAGCGTAAATTACAAGCATCCTGAACCATCCTGTTTCATATATACTTTTTAATATTTTGTTCGAGTTTGAGGAGGAGGTGGTGGAGGTGGAGGAAGAAGAGGTGGAGTAAGAGGAAAAAGAGGAGGAGAACATAGCAATACATAGGAAGTACAGATACCAGGAAACCCTTTGGTCTATAACGAGGGTTTCTTCTGAACTACATACTATTAACTAACAAACTACATGTAAGAAATCAGGATAGCACAGAGCAAGGCTCCTGAGGAGGAGGAAAATGAGAAGGAGGAGGTGAAGGAGGAGAAGGAAGAAGAGTAGGAGGAAAAGGAAAAGTAGGAGGAATAGGAGGAAAAGGAGAAGTAGGAGGATGAAGAGGAGGTAGTGGAGGAGGAGGAGTTAGATGAGGAGGAAGAGGAAATAACGAAATCCCAAAACCAGCAAAGAATGTAATTAATATGATAAGCCATTTTGTTAAATTGAATCCTTGAAACGTGTCCTTCCATCCCTCTGCTTCCCTTTTCAAAATGTCCCCTCCCCCCTTGCTCCTCCTCCTCCTATTCTTCCTGCTCCTCTTCCTCCTCCTCCTCCTCCTCCTCCTCCTCCTCCTCCTCCTCCTCCTCCTCCTCCTCCTCCTCCTCCTCCTCCTCCTCCTCCTCCTCCTCCTCCTCCTCCTCCTCCTCCTCCTCCTCCTCCTCTTCTTCTTATAGGGGACTTGCCGCTCTGCTGACTCTCAACATCTATTCCTTCCCTACTTATCCTTTCCATCCACGTCCACACTTCTTCTTTTACAACCTCCCTACTGCTCCCTCCCTTCCCCTCATCTTCCCCTACTCTTGTCTACCCCTTCAATCCTTTCCCCAACTATTAGCTCTCCCCTACCAAACCTCCTTCCACAACTTCCTTACTCCTCCCTCCCTTCCCCTCATCTTCCCCTACCCTGGTCTTCCCCCTCAATCCCTTCCCCAACTATTAACCCTCCCCTGCCAAACCTCCTTCCACAACTTCCTCCTGATTTCTCTTCTACCTCCCCCCCTCCTTCTTCCCCCCCAACTTCCCTTATTCTTCCGCCGACCGCCCGTCATCCAACCCCCTCCACCCCCCGCTCCTCGTTCCCTGACCTTCCTTATCCCTAACAGAATCTAGTTATTTAACGAAGCGCTGTAGGGAGTACCTGAAGGGAGGAACTGGCGTGGGCACGGACGTGGAGGATTGGTGGGCGGATGGGTGGAGGTTGGCAGGTGTGGGCGGGGCGGGGGAGGGGGGGGGGTATGTGGGCGGGGAGGGTGGAGAGGATCCTTGTTCCTGAGAGAGGCTGAGGTCTGTAGGACTAGTTTTTGTCGTGATCATCGAAAGTGAGGGTGATGAGCAGGAGGAATACATAGGAAGAACAGATACCATAAGAGCCTTTGGGCTATAACGATTGTATCTGCTGAATTACCTACTAACTAACAAACTACATGTAAGAGATCATAAAACAGGCGGAAAAGAATACCATGTACCTAAAGAGGATAGGAACATTGAAATTTCAAAGTGAATAATGAGAGGAATGTAGTATGCTGACTAAAACTACCGCTAACACTAATTAATCTGGGGGATGTTAATAAGATTACTCGCGGAGTAATATTAAAACCCATTTACTTTACAGTACGCGTCTAGTCTGTTTTTAAATGTAGTTATTGTACTGGCTTCGACAACATTAGCTGGTAATTTGTTACACTGATTGACAACTCTAACATTGAAATAATCATCTCGAAGATCTGTGATGAAACGTTGACCATTCAGTTTTAAACCGTTGTTTCTTGTTGTCACTCGAGGAGAAAGCTCGAACAGGTTCTCTTAATTAGATTAATATCAAATCCTTTAAGGATCTTAAAAGTTCATATCAAGTCCTCACGAAGTCTACGATTCTTTAAGGAAAACATATTAAGTTTTCGCAACCTCTCTTCATAAGATGAATTTCGAGGAGAAGGAGAAGGAGGAGGAGGGGGGATGTTAAGGTCGAATGGAAAGATGGGTTGTGGTTGTGCAGGTAATGAGGAAAATGAAGGTGTAGGTGGTTGTGACAATAGTGGTCATCGAACGTGTATACTCAAAATCGTATACTGAGAAGAACAGAAAGCACACACACACAACACACACACACACACACACACACACACACACACACACGCACACGCACACGCACACGCACACGCACACGCACACGCACACACACACACACACACACACATAAATGAAGAGATGAATCGATAGATAAACCCAAGTAATGAATAAATGAATTTATAAATCACATAAAACCACAAGGCTAATACCACGGAACTAGAATAACTCTTGTGCATGTAACCTTCATCTCAATAACAGTTATTCTACCTCCTTAACGAAACTATTTTTACTGACTTCATAGAAACAATCACAGCCCTCAAGAATGTTCAGGGCCAACCACGTAAACCGTCAAGGAAAGAAGATAGAACCTAAGGAAGGAAGATAATAGCCTACAGGCGCCATAGGCTCCAAAAAAATCGAACTGTATCTACAACCCAGCGTGTGTGTTTTATTGAGTTTTATTGAGTTCGTAGCTATTTTCTTGAGTTTCCTTGTAAATGCTGTGGTCAATAAAGCATCTATCTATCTATCTATGGGGGAGTGAGGGATAAGGGTGAGTGGTGAAAGGCGGTGAGAGGAAGGGCTGGTATGAGGGAGTGTGTAAATAGGGAAAGTTTGGGAGAAAGTAGCGGTGAGAGTACAGGAAGGTTAAGGCAGACAAGGGCAACGGTTCTACGAAATCTGGAGGAAATGCCAAACCTAATTTCAACAGGTGTGTTTGGGTACGCAGGTGTTTGGGGGGTTATTAAGCTTAACACTCCTTCAATCAAGTATAAAGTTGTAAATCAAGTAGTAAATCAAGCTTTATTCCAATAATTTCTGAGGTGCCTTGAAGGAAATAAGTATCTTTCGTGTTCTTGCATACGTAATGAAGGGAAAATGTACAGTAAGAAAATAAAAACATAGGGAGCGAAGGTCTTTTGATAACTTTATAAAGGCAAAATGTACAGTAAAGAAAATGTAAACACTGGTAGCGAAGGTCTTTTGATAACTTTATATGGCAACAACGAAGAGACGGAAAAAATAATACATGTTCACCAGTGTTTGTTTTTGCTAGTTTTTTGTTTTGGTTTCATTGTAAGTGTTTATCCCGGGCGCCATATCTTGCTCCTTCTCCCAAATTCGTCAGTAACATGCTAAGAGGCTATTGTTTTCATGCGCTTAGGTGTAATGTAAGATTTTTTGTCCCCTTCTTGGTCCTGTCTCGCCTCCGCCCACGTCCTCACATGCTGCCTTACCTTACTCAACGGCAGTTATATGCTTCCACCCACACACCTTCCCACACCTACACACCCACACCCACCCACACATACCTCCCCCTCCTTCACACCCACACATACCACTGTCCTCTCCTTCACACCCACACACACAACTTCCCCTCCTTCACACCCACACACCACCGCTCCCTCACACCCACCCACCCACCTTCCCCTCCACACCCACCCACACACCTTCCCCTCCACACACACGCACCTTCCCATCCTAAACACACACACACACACACACACCACACACACACACACACACACACACACACACACACACACACACACACACACACACACACACACACACACACACACACACACACACCACACCACCGTTCCCTCCCTCACACCCACACACACCACCTTCCCCTCCTTCACGCCCACACCACCACTTATCACCTCATGTACCTCTTCCTCACTCCTAAACCAGCTTCCCTTGTCCTCTAGTGTTAGTTTTGTGTTCATTGTGTTGCATTCCAGGCATCTCCCATTATCCCTTTTAACCTTTTTTTTTCATCATAAATTACCTGGCATTTCCCTCTCTCCCTTACCTTCATGGCGACACCTACAGTCCCAT
>JACEEZ010005770.1:256710-259210 GCA_016584305.1 Chionoecetes opilio | reverse complement strand
CCCTTCCGCCGCCTATCCGGAAGCCATGGTTGTCATACTGAACACCACGGGCGCGCTCCTCCTCGGCGAATCTGATCTGGTCAATGGCGTGCTGGGGCAGGGGAGGCGCCACGGGGATCAGGGGAGACTCGGCGCGGTAGCCATTCTCATCGGCGACGAAGTTGACCTTAGCGAGGGTGCCGTCGGGGAGGGTGAAACTGTTGTGAGGAGGGTCGAGTGAGTCACTGTGGAGGACCCCTGTGCCATGGAAGGCTATTGCAGAGGACCACTGTGCCATGCAAGGCTATTACAGAGGACCACTGTGTCATGGAAGGCTATTACAGAGGACCACTGTGTCATGGGAGGCTATTACAGAGGACCACTGTGTCATGGAAGGCTATTACAGAGGGTCACTGTGTCATGGGAGACTATTACAGAGGACCACTGTGTCATGGAAGGCTATTACAGAGGACCACTGTGTCATGGGAGGCTATTACAGAGGACCACTGTGTCATGGGAGGCTATTACAGAGAACCACTGTGTCATGGAAGGCTATTACAGAGGACCACTGTGTCATGGGAGGCTATTACAGAGAACCACTGTGTCATGGAAGGCTATTACAGAGGACCACTGTCATGGGAGGCTATTACAGAGGACCACTGTGTCATGGAAGGCTATTAAAGAGGACCACTGTGTCATGGGAGGCTATTAAAGAGGACCACTGTGTCATGGGAGGCTATTACAGAGGACCACTGTGTCATGGGAGGCTATTTCAGAGGACCACTGTGTCATGGGAGGCTATTACAGAGGACCACTGTGTCATGGAAGGCTATTACAGAGGACCACTGTGTCATGGGAGGCTATTACAGAGGACCACTGTGTCATGGAAGGCTATTACAGAGGACCACTGTGTCATGAAAGGCTATTACAGAGGACCACTGTGTCATGGAAGGCTATTAAAGAGGACCACTGTGTCATGGGAGGCTATTACAGAAGACCACTGTGTCATGGGAGGCTATTTCAGAGGACCACTGTGTCATGGGAGGCTATTACAGAGGACCACTGTGTCATGGGAGGCTATTACAGAGGACCACTGTGTCATGGGAGGCTATTACAGAAGACCACTGTGTTATGGGAGGCTATTATAGAGGACCACTGTGTCATGGGAGGCTATTACAGAAGACCACTGTGTCATGGGAGGCTATTACAGAGGACCACTGTGTCATGGAAGGCTATTTCAGAGGACCACTGTGTCATGGGAGGCTATTACAGAGGACCACTGTGTCATGGGAGACTAGTATGGACCACTGTGTCATGGGAGACTATTATGGACCACTGTGTCATGGGAGGCTATTACAGAGGACCACTGTGCCATGCGAGGCTATTACAGAGGACCACTGTGTCATGGGAGGCTATTACAGAGGACCACTGTGTCATGGGAGGCTATTACAGAAGACCACTGTGTTATGGGAGGCTATTACAGAGGACCACTGTGTCATGGGAGGCTATTACAGAGGACCACTGTGTCATGGGAGGCTATTACAGAGGACCACTGTGTCATGGAAGGCTATTTCAGAGGACCACTGTGTCATGGGAGGCTATTACAGAGGACCACTGTGTCATGGGAGACTATTATGGACCACTGTCATGGGAGACTATTATGGACCACTGTGTCATGGGAGGCTATTACAGAGGACCACTGTGTCATGGAAGGCTATTTCAGAGGACCACTGTGTCATGGGAGGCTATTACAGAGGACCACTGTGTCATGGGAGGCTATTATGGACCACTGTGTCATGGGAGGCTATTACAGAGGACCACTGTGTCATGGGAGGCTATTATGGACCACTGTGTCATGGGAGGCTATTACAGAGGACCACTGTGTCATGGGAGACTATTATGGACCACTGTGTCATGGGAGGCTATTACAGAGGACCACTGTGTCATGGGAGACTATTATGGACCACTGTGTCATGGGAGGCTATTATGGACCACTGTGTCATGGGAGGCTATTACAGAGGACCACTGTGTCATGGGAGACTATTATGGACCACTGTGTTATGGGAGGCTATTACAGAGGACCACTGTGTCATGGGTGACTATTATGGACCACTGTGTCATGGGAGGTCACATCACCCATGGTATCACCTGACATGGGAGGAACACCCTTATAAATAACAAAACTAATAATCGTATAATAAGCATAGCCATGAATAGCCTGAACCCATGATAGATATAGGAAACCCAGCCAGGAACTTTAACCCTATAGTGTAATCACCTGAAGGATCCCGCCTGGTTGACCTGTCCAGCTGATCCGGGGCGACCCTGTATGTTGGTGTAGATGCCATTCTCCGTCTCGAACTCATAGTTGTAGTTGCCGTCTCCTTGATCCGTGCGACTGTCCCTCAGCACCTGGATGATGCGGTAGGGCGACGGGGCGAGGGGCTGGGTGAAGGGGGGGCGGCCAAACTGAGGCGAGGCGGCGGCCAGCGCGGCGAGACAGGCGAGCAGAACCTGATGG
>JACEEZ010005770.1:249210-251710 GCA_016584305.1 Chionoecetes opilio | reverse complement strand
AGAATGTGACTAGGATAGATAGAGAATATAAAAGAAATTAGAAAAAGAGTGCCTAAGTATAGATTCATTGAGATTACAAATGAAAGGAAGAAAAGGATGACTATCTTGAAACAGAAAATAAGTCTATAACTTGAAAAATCTAATGTAATCACTGAATCAAGGGAAAAATGACATTATAATCAAATTTGACCCTTAATCTTTCATGTGGATAGATGGATTCGTACCTTATATTCTCTCTCTCTATTTCTGTGTCAGCGAAGGTCACAAGATAATGTAACTAGATAAAGACTTATGTTGAATCTGTGTTTAACTTTACTATCTGTGTCGCAGCAAAAGATAGAGTAAGAGAGATTGTTATTATTAGTGTAGTTTATTGAAAAAGTTTCACATAGTACTTTATTACATGTATAATCTTTTGCTTATATTTTCATATTGACAGACACATCCTACTCAGTATAAGCTAACAGAACACACACATCACCCACACACATTCAACAACACCACACACTCACATATTGCCAACATACATACTAATAAATATATCTATATCAAAGATACCATCATTAACATCATACTGACAAATTCTAATAACTATAAAAACATAATACTAAATCTTGAAACATAAGAAACAAATTAACGAACAAAGCTATCTTGATTATAATACAATCAGAAATGACTAATAATTGATTATATAGAATTGAAATCTATTCTATTCATGAGTACAAGTGCACTAATTGTAACAGATAAGACTTATACTTATAACTGTAATCATTACCAAATAAAAAGACATTATTATAGTATATTATGACAAAGATCAATATGTACTATAATTATACTTCATTATTGTAAAGTCAATAATATCATATTAATAAATAACTCATGATAGATTTGATATTATCTACTTTAATATATTCATAATGAAATAGTAGATAGATATATGATATTTATATATATTGAATTATATATTATACATTAATATTGATATATGTAAAATATTCATATTATTGATATATGATATTAATAAATTATATATTGATATGATATGATATATGATAAATATGAATATATATGATATTGATATTGATACTATGATAATGATATTGATAATTGATATTGATATTGATATTGAATTGATAATTGATATATGATATTGATTATGAATATTGATATTGATATGCAATAATTGAATATTGATATATTGATATTGAATTGATATATTGATATTGATATATTATTGAATATATGATATATTGATATTGATATTGATATGATATTGATATATTGTATATTGATATTGATATATGATATATGATATTGATATGATATGATATTGATATATTGATATTGATATTGATTGATATTGATATATGATGATGATATTGATATTGATATTGATATATTGATATATGATATTGATTATTGATATTGATATTGATATAAATTGATATATGATATGATATTGATATTGATATATTGAATATTGATATTGATATATATGATATTGAATATTGATTATTGATATGATATTGATATTGATATTGATATTGATATTGATATTGATATATTGATTGATATTGATATATTGAATATTGATATTATATTGATTTTGATATTGATATATGATATTGATATATTGAATTGATATATTGATATATGATATATTGATATTGATATTATATTGATATTGATATTGATATTAATATTGATATTGATATATTGATATTGATATATTGATATTGATATATTGATATATTGATATTGATATATTGATTTTGATATTGATATATTGATATTGATATTGATATATTGATATTGATATATTGATATTGATATATTGATATTGATATATTGATATTGATATTGATATATTGATATTGATATATTGATATTGATATTGATATTGATATATTGATATTGATATTGATATATTGATATTGATTGATATATTGATATATTGATATTGATATTGATATTGATTATTGATATTGATATATTGATATTGATATATTGATATATTGATATTGATATATTGATATATTGATATTGATATATTGATATTATATATTGATATTGATATACAGGGAGGTCCCGTTATACGAGCATTCGGTATACGTGAATCCGATGATACGAGATGTGTAAATTAGGGTCTATTTTCAATATACGAGATCAAAAATCCAATGATACGACATTCAAACTGGGGTGAGTAAAATTATCAGGTTCAAAATGTGCGCCCTACCACTCCTGGGCTGGACAAAGGGGGATTTGGTTGACCCCAGTGAAGTCACCTCTAGCAAGCCGCGACCTGAAGGGTAATTAAGCATATGGCGCGGCCTGACATTTAGGGGTAATTAGCAGGTGTGCGGCCCCAACCTTGGGACCGCAGTCAGGTCACCCCTAGCAAGGCGTGACCTGAAGGGTAATTAAGCATATGGCGCGGCCTGACTTTTAGGGGTAATTAGCATGTGTGCGGCCCCAACCTTGGGACCGCTACAGTACCTTC
>JACEEZ010005770.1:241710-246710 GCA_016584305.1 Chionoecetes opilio | reverse complement strand
TCTAGGACGGAAGGAAAGAAGGGGGCGTTGTTACCCTTAAGATGAGGCATTTTAATATGAATACAAGTCTGCAAGTCTGTCTTAAAGATCTTATATTTATATATCAGCCGTGTTGGATTTAGGAAACGTTGTATACTCATCCTTTATTTTCCTTCTGTTGTATCCCAATTGAACCATCTTTATATAGTCACCCCTTTCTCCCTTTCATTTGTACTCCCGATTAATCTATACTTATTATCTATCTATCTATCTATCTACTTATTTATCTATTATCTATCTATCTATCCTTAATTATTTGTATTCCCAATTCATCTATGCCTAGCCACCCTCTCTCTAATTTATTTTAAATTCTCAATTTATCCTGAGACACACTTTTTTCCCTTTCTTTTTATTCCTAACTCATCAATCTTGAGAATCATCCATTTGTTTTCTTTTCTTTTAGATTCCCAGATCATTTATCCTTATATAGTCACTTTTTTTTTCTTTAATATTCTCAGTTTTTCCTGAGTCCCTTTTTAAAAACTTTTTATATATTCCTAATTCATAAATCTTTAGTCATTTTTTTCCCCTTTCTTTTATATTCCCAATTAATATATTCTTCACCCTATGTTTGGGTGTAATAAAGAACATGTAGCCTTGACCCAGGGAGGAGAAAGGTTACGTGTAAGATGACAACTGGAATGGACTTGACTTGGAATGGATGCTGGACCTTTAAGGTCGTCCTGTTTGTAAGGTCCTGGAAGGTTTTTTCTTCTATATTTTTTTCTGCATAAAGGAGTGTTAACATTTAATGTGTGAGTGGGTAGGTAGGTTTAATGTTTTTTCGGTCTGCAGTGACTGATTATGTGGTGAATGTCTCTCTTTTGTTTTCATCATTGTCTTATTCATATGCTTTGCCTTCTAATATGCTATTTAGAGATGGGTTTTTTTTTGTCCAAGCACCTCAACAGGGCATCTTTTCCTGTTTTTTAGTCTTCTCCTGACAGCCATATTGTGTATAAAGAGAAAAAAACAGGTAATAGTTTCAGCTTTCTTGGCGGGTTTTAATGGTGGATGAAAACTTAACGAAAACTCAAACTATCTTCTTGTCACTTATGTACAAACCTTTATGTTATTGTCACGCAGTTTCCCTTGTGAGTGGCAGACCTTTGCCATTTATTTCCTTTATGTATATGCCCATCTGTAGCTTATAGGTGAGGTTTCTAATCTCTAAGAGGTCCGAAAGGCCCACAATCACTTGTAGACCACTATATCTCTACAGTGATTTAGAGTAGTCTATGACCGGGTGTATTTTTGTTTCTATTCGTGAATTGAATGTAAGAGTCATATTGTTATGTAGTGTTTTTCGATATTATTTCTTATATATGTATTTGTTTATTCATTCATTCATTGTTTATTTATATTTATATTTATATACATTTTTGTTACTGGCTAAGGGAAAGGAAGTCATTACAAGTGTTTTTGCAATATGTATTTGTAGCGTCTTTCTGGCTTGAATATTTGTCAAATCAGGCTAGCTTCCACTTGTCTCTCGCCGCAAATGCCAAAATATCAACAACTATGGAAAAAAAAAAATACATTTATTAAGTCTTGATGGATTAAGTTTCGTGGGAATTTTCTTATTTCAGGTTTCGTATATGTATTTTCTATTTTTTCTCTTGCGTCATAGTTTATTTCTCCGCTCCAACCATTAATGCCTATCGCGACCTTTCCTCTGGTGGGCGGCGCGGCGCGACAAGTGTCCTCCGGTGATGGATATTCACCACGGGACCGTCGAGGAGTGAAATAGCCAAGGGAAGAGTTGACAAGATTGTTAACTAAGGAGATGAAGTTGAAGAGGACCTATGAAGCGATACTAAGCGTCAAAGGTCACAAGAAGAAGAAGAAGGAGAAGAAGAAGAAGAAGAAGAAGAAGAAGAAGAAGAAACAGAAGCAGAAGAAGCAGAAGAAGCAGAAGAAGCAGATGAAGCAGAAGAAGCAGAAGAAGCAGAAGAAAAAGAAGAAGAAGAAGAAGAAAGCTCATCACAAAGGTTGCTGCGACATAAGAAAATAGACAAAAAATTATCGTGGGGTATTAATTAAGGCACAAGAGATACAAGAGACTGTTTTTTTGGTATGCTCTTTATTAACGATATTCAAGGCAATTTGTGTGTGTGTGTGAGCGTGTTAGTCTGGACGCCGCTTCGGGTGGCTGATGGAGGGCAGGGCTCTGCGCCGGCGGGTGGGTGTTGATGGGGCGAGGCAGGCTGTGAGGGTGGTTACTGGACGTCTTGTGATGGGTGTAGAGGGAATAGAGGCCTAAAAATGTAATCTAGAAAGCCCTTCCGCCGCCTACCCGGAAGCCATGGTTGTCATACTGAACACCACGGGCGCGCTCCTCCTCGGCGAATCTGATCTGGTCAATGGCGTGCTGGGGCAGGGGAGGCGCCACGGGGATCAGGGGAGACTCGGCGCGGTAGCCATTCTCATCGGCGACGAAGTTGACCTTAGCGAGGGTGCCGTCGGGGAGGGTGAAACTGTTGTGAGGAGGGGCGAGTGAGTCACTGTGGAGGACCCCTGTGCCATGGAAGGCTATTACAGAGGACCACTGTGCCATGCGAGGCTATTAAAGAGGACCACTGTGTCATGGGAGGCTATTACAGAGGGCCACTGTGTCATGGGAGGCTATTACAGAGGACCACTGTCATGGGAGGCTATTACAGAGGACCACTGTGTCATGGAAGGCTATTACAGAGGACCACTGTCATGGGAGGCTATTACAGAGGACCACTGTGTCATGGGAGACTATTATGGACCACTGTGTCATGGGAGACTATTATGGACCACTGTGTCATGGGAGACTATTATGGACCACTGTGTCATGGGAGACTATTATGGAGGACCACTGTGTCATGGGAGGCTATTACAGAGGACCACTGTGTCAAGGGATACTATTATGGACCACTGTGTCATGGGAGGCTATTACACAGGACCACTATGTCATGGGAGACTATTATGGACCACTGTGTCATGGGAGGCTATTACAGAGGACCACTGTGTCATGGGAGACTATTATGGACCACTGTGTCATGGGAGACTATTATGGACCACTGTGTCATGGGAGGCTATTACAGAGGACCACTGTGTCATGGGAGACTACTATTATGGACCACTGTGTCATGGGAGTCTATTACAGAGAACCACTGTATCATGGGAGACTATTATGGACCACTGTGTCATGGGAGGCTATTACAGAGAACCACTGTGTCATGGGAGACTATTATGGACCACTGTGTCATGGGAGGCTATTACAGAGAACCACTGTGTCATGGGAGACTATTATGGACCACTGTGTCATGGGAGGCTATTACAGAGGACCACTGTGTCATGGGAGACTATTATGGACCACTGTGTCATGGGAGGCTATTACAGAGGACCACTGTGTCATGGGAGACTATTATGGACCACTGTGTCATGGGAGTCTATTACAGAGAACCACTGTATCATGGGAGACTATTATGGACCACTGTGTCATGGGAGGCTATTACAGAGGACCACTGTGTCATGGGAGACTATTATGGACCACTGTGTCATGGGAGGCTATTACAGAGGACCACTGTGTCATGGGAGACTATTATGGACCACTGTGTTATGGGAGGCTATTACAGAGGACCACTGTGTCATGGGAGACTATTATGGACCACTGTGTCATGGGAGGTCACAACACCCATGGTATCACCTGACATGGGAGGAACACCCTTATAAATAACAAAACTAATAATCGTATAATAAGCATAGCCATGAATAGCCTGAACCCATGATAGATATAGGAAACCCAGCCAGGAACTTTAACCCTATAGTGTAATCACCTGAAGGATCCCGCCTGGTTGACCTGTCCAGCTGATCCGGGGCGACCCTGTATGTTGGTGTAGATGCCATTCTCCGTCTCGAACTCATAGTTGTAGTTGCCGTCTCCTTGATCCGTGCGACTGTCCCTCAGCACCTGGATGATGCGGTAGGGCGACGGGGCGAGGGGCTGGGTGAAGGGGGGGCGGCCAAACTGAGGCGAGGCGACGGCCAGCGCGGCGAGACAGGCGAGCAGAACCTGAAGGGGACGCAGAGGGAGGCGGATGTTAAATGAGGAAAGCATAAACGCAACAACTCAACACCTGAATACGAACTACCTAGTCACATGATGTCCCCGAGTCCTGACGCGCCTCATGTATTGATTATGATTATGATTATAAATGGTGATAACAGAGTCATCAAATTAGTTAGTGCGGAGTCAATAGGGAGCTTTAAAAGGAGGCTAGATAATTTCATGGATGGGGTGAAAGGTGGATGTAGGTAGTGTTAAGTATCAGGAACTACCACGTGTAGGTCTCGCAGCCTCATGTAGCTTCCTTATTTTCTTATATTCTTATGTTCTTATATACCAATAAAGTAAACATTTTCAACCATTGAGAGGCGGGCAGGGAGGTATATGGCCAGCAGAGACAACACAGAGACAGGTACTCACGAGCTTCATGGTGGCTGGAGGGGCTGACGAAGGCTGTGCTGTGGAAAGACGGGAGGGCGGCTTTTATATGCTCGCCGAGACAAGTCTAGTTTGCCTCCTGACTCCGCCTTAAGGAACATGGGCAGGTCCAAGGCCGGGCGGGGCATTCTTGGGGCAACTTCTTAAAGTTCGTGATATCTGCCGTGGCGCTCGCTTCCTTCAGATCCAGTCGAGCCAAGATGCGCCCGGGACAGCTGGCTCTCTGGTTCCTGCTATGGACCACTTTTTGCCGCTATCTTTGTGTCCCTTAACATTTCCACCAGACACGATTGTCCGATGGAGGTCGAGGCGCCGGTGATCGTGCGTCTCGGGTTTGATGGGTTGCTGGCACACCATCTGCGTCTGATGGCCTGTGTTTTGTATATGTCCTTTTTGGGTTATTTTATTATTTTATTCATTCGTTTTCTCCTTCCTTTTCTTCCTTTTTTATTTTATTTTCTTCTTCTTCAACTTCTTCCTTTTT
>JACEEZ010005770.1:194210-234210 GCA_016584305.1 Chionoecetes opilio | reverse complement strand
GGTAGAGTTTAAAAAGCAATTTGAAATACCTAAATATAATTATTTTTTTCTTTTATGTTTTAGTGAAGGAAGGATCGTCGTAGATGATGCCTCATCGTAGGGGTTGTTACCCCTACGATGAGGCATTGTAATATGAAGACAAGTCTGTCTTAAAATTCTTATGTATATAAATCACATGTGTTGGTTTTATGAAAAGTTGTAAATTCACCTTTTTTTCCTTCTATTATATTCCTAATTTAACCATTCTTATGATAGTCACCTTTTTTCTCCCTTTCATTTGTATTCCCGATTAATCTATACTTATTATATATCTATATATCTATCTATCTATCTATCTACCTATCTACTTATCTATCTATCCTTTATTATTTGTATTCCCAATTCATCTATGCCTAGTTACCCTTTTATAATTTATTTTATATTCTCAATTTATCCTGAGTCACAATTTTTTCCCCCATTTTTATTTATTCCTAACTCATCAATCTTGACAGCCATCCATTTTTCTTTCTTCTTGAATATTCCCGGATCATTTATCCTTATATAGTCACCTTTTTTTTCTATAATATTCTCATTTTTTCCTGAGTCACGTTTTTTTTACTTTTGATGTATTCCTAATTAGAGAGAACTGCAACTCCGAAATGCCAGTGGTCGCTGGCAGTTTTAACTCACAATTTGGTGAAAAGTTGGTCAACTTGAAAGAAAAATATGGGCTTATTCCACTGCACTTAAAACACAAAAGTATAATTTTAAGAACGATTTTCTTCTATATGTATATTGTATAGAAGCCTGATTCTGTAAAACATGTATTTAACCAAATAACCAAGTAGGTTATAGTTGAGGAGGCGAGGTAAATGTTACTCTATGATATTATACAGTCAATAACGTATGTTTAGAAGTTATCTATACCTAGGCAGTCATATGTTCCTGTTATTATTGTGTATCAATCAGATAGAAAGCCTGGAAGTGCAATGAGTCGACGCGTGAAGTAGCAATGTTTTGATTCAATCTCCCCCGCCACAATCTCCCCGCCACACTCCCCGCCGCGGCGTGTCGCCTCCACAATATAACCTACATTGTCGCAGCAACAAGCCGATTTCGGCATTCTTTATTCTTCGTTTTTCCAAGGCATTGCTTATTGTATTTTGACAAGCGTTTGCCAGACGCAGCAGTACTGTCTTAGAAAACAGTGTGAACATCGCCCAAATTTTACATGCCACAATATACTTGTAAAAAATATATTAAGCTTTGCTACCCGAGGCGAGTAATTTGCATTAAATTGCTATCTTAGAACGTTCAATCGTAATGCATGTCATGCATACACTTACTAGAACAACAGAAGAACGTTCTTTTTTAGTATTCAGATGCGGTGCATCAATATTTATCGCGAAATTGATTTATGAAAAATATTAGTCGCGGAGGGAAAACACAGTAGACCAACCTTTGAGTTAAAACTGCCAGCGACCACTGGCATTTCTCGAGTTTCAGTTCTCTCCAATTCATTAATCTTTAGAGCCAATTTTTCCCCTTTATTTTATATTCCCAGTTAATCTATTCTTCACCCTATGTTTGGGTGTAATAAAGAACATGTAGCCCTGACCCAGGGAGGAGAAAGGTTACGTGTAAGATGGCAACTGGAATGGACTGGACGATGCTGGACCTTTAAGGTCGTCCTGTTTGTAAGGTCCTGGAAGTTTTTTCTTTTACATTTTTTCTGCATAAAGGAGTGTTAAGATTATATGTGTGTGTGGGAGAGTTGTGTAGGGGGTTGGAAGGCGTTCTTGGTTTAGTGTTTTTTTGGCCTGTAGTGATGGTGTGGTGTCTCTCTTTTGTTTTCATCAATATCTTATTCATCTGTTTTGTCTTCTTATATGCTGTTTAGAGATAGTTGTTGGTGCGTTTTTGTCCAAGCACCTCAATAGGGTATCATTAGGAGTCCCAGGTGTCTTCCCGTCCTCTCCTGGCAGCCATAATGTGGAAAAAGAGAAATGCAGGGAATAATGTCAGCTTTCTTGGCGGGTTTTGATGGTGGATGAAGACTTAACATAAACACGATTCTCCTTCTTGTAACTTATGTACAAACCTTTCTGCTGATTGTCACGCAGTTTCCCTTGTGAGTGGCGAACCTTTGCCCTTTATTTCCTTTATGCATATGTCTACTTGTGACCTAGGTGAGGTTTCTAAGCAAGGTAATGGGGGATTTTTCTTTAGTTTCCATATGATAGGATGCGAAAAAAGTAGCATTGACAATAACGTCTATTTATTTGTTAGTAAAATCATGGTTGAGGCGATCGGTTGTGTCGTGAGTGGGGCCCGAGCTGCTGACCGATACATGAGTGGGGTATCGGGTGTGTCCGGTGATGAGAGTGAGAGGGAAGAACCAGGTTAGAATCTCCTGTCGGGGGTTCTGCCACGCTGGGACTCGGCGAAGCGGATCTGCTCAATGGCGTGGGCAGGGAGGGGAGGGGCGACGGGCAGCAGGGGGGACTCAGCACGGTAACCATTCTCGTCAGCAATGAATCTGACCTCAGCCTTGGTGCCGTCAGGAAGGGTGAAGCTGTAGGAGACAAGAAGAGTCGACATTAAGACATAAAAACACTTTCATAAGATATTTTGGATTAGAAAGGCAATGTGAATTTTCTGCGTCCTGCGTACAGATAAATCTAGTCTTCCTTCGTTATCTACATCTTCCTTCGTTATCTACATCTTCCTTCGTTATCTACATCTTCTTTCGTTATCTACATCGTTCATTGAGGTCCTGTTGGGTAAGGTAGTGAGGCAGGTGTAAGGTAGTGAGGCAGGTGGCTGTGACTCACCTGTAGGAGCCGCCGATGTTGCTCTGTCCCTTGGAGCCTGGAGTGCCGGTCGCCTCCACGCGGATGCCGTGCTCGGTCTCGTAGTTGTAGTTGAAGTTTCCGTCACCCTGGTCGTAGCGGTTGTCGCTCAAAATGGCGATGTGCTTGAAGTCTGGTCGCACTGGGGATGTTCTGAAGTCAGGCCGCCCGAACTGGGGGCTGGCGAGGGCCACGGCGGCCAGGGAGAGGACGATCAGCTGGCGGGGAAAGGAGGAGGGAGTTATGAGCAATTCTCCGGGGAAGAAAAAAGAAAAAAAAGGGGGGAGGTTCTTTGGCTGTATTGAAAAGTGTTTAGGATATATCTCAAAATTGAGCTTTTTTACTGGCACTCAAACTATATATAATGTGTGTGTGCGTGTGCGTGTGCGTGTGCGTGTGCGTGTGCGTGTGTGTATGTGTGTGACTCTGTTTCCTCTAAGTCGCCATGTAATCTAGTTCTTTCTCCCTCCTTTTATCAATTCTAAGTTGATTAGATATTAATCGTCATTCAAAATGGAGGGGACGGTCGCCTCAGCACCAAGGAATGTGTTCCCTGCCCGGCGAGAGACTCAATACTCACGAGCTTCATGTTGGACGAGTGGCGTGTTGGCTGAGGCTGATGACTGAGGCGTCTCGCGGCCTTTTATATACTGCCTCTTGCCCGCCCAGGTATTCTAAGACATCCTGAGCCGTTTTTGTCCATCCTACTTTTGGAGTGACCCAAGGTCCCGAGGGCCACTCCCCACACCTGGGACGAGTTCTCGAGCGAGCAAGTTTTGCCGTGCCGGGGCAGCCGTGCTGACCTCTGGCACCGGTGCAGTGGGTCTTTGGGGCGGAAGGCCGACGAAGGGCATAGGACGCCGCTGAGGCCTCACGACCCGCCCCGCCTCTCAGGCCTTCGCCACAGTAAGACACCAGCAGAAGCAAGCCTTTAACAGCCAGTTGCCAACGTCAAAGAAGATTACCACTCATGTGATGGACGTCCAGACGCCCTATCGTGACGGGCCATTAGTGCCCGCCGGGCGTGTCTGGGCGTGCAAGATGGATGGGTCGTGCGGAATGCATGGGTCGTGCGGGCCCATACCCAGGGCTGATTGCCGGCCTCCGTAGCCCCAGCGAGAGGGTGAGAACAATGTAACAACCACAACTCTCCCTCTGATGACTGCATTGGACCAGCAGCAAGACAAAGAGATTGACATGGGAGGATTTCTTTTTCCCTAACCATCACTTCATCTTCGCCCTTTTTTTTTTCTCTCTCTGCATTGCCCATCCTGCTCGTCACCTAACCCTCACCCCTTTTTCCTTCACCCGTCCCCTCCCTCACCTGCCCCTCACACCTCCCTCACCCCTGCCGAGGAGAGGGCAAGAAAAAAGTGACTGTCCTCGTTCGGTTGTCCTTCCATCTTTACTCACTCTCACTTTCATCCATTTCCTATTGTGAAGAGGAAAATGGGAAGGAAGAAAATATTAATTAATAGGTCGTCCATATGTTACTTCTGAACAGTGAATGTTGTATTTTCAGACAACTTAACCTCCTCCTCCTCCTCCTCCTCCTCCTCCTCCTCCTCCTCCTTTCAGGTTAGCGAAGTGTAAGTGTTCTTGTTGTTAATCCTCGTCTAGTTTGTGAATTATTTTTTGTTGGCTATTTCTTTGCTTGGCATATCTCTCTCTCTCTCTCTCTCTCTCTCTCTCTCTCTCTCTCTCCTCTCTCTCTCTCTCTCTCTCTCTCTCTCTCTCTCTCTCTCTCTCTCTCTCTCTCTCTCTCTCTCTCTCTTCTCTCTCTCTCTCTCTCTCTCTCTCTCTCTCTCTCTCTCTCTCTCTCTCTCTCTCTCTCTCTTCTCTCTCTCTCTCTCTCTCTCTCTCTCTCTCTCTCTCTTCTCTCTCTCTCTCTCTCTCTCTCTCTCTCTCTCTCTCTCTCTCTCTCTCTCTCTCTCTCTCTTCTCTCTCTCTCTCTCTCTCTCTCTCTCTCTCTCTCTCTCTCTCTCTCTCTCTCTCTCTCTCTCTCTCTCTCTCTCTCTCTCTCTCTCTTCTCTCTCTCTCTCTCTCTCTCTCTCTCTCTCTCTCTCTCTCTCTCTCCCCTCTCTCTCTCTCTCTCTCTCTCTCTCTCTCTCTCTCTCTCCTCTCTCTCTCTCTCTCTCTCTCTCTCTCTCTCTCTCCTCTCTTCTCTCTCTCTCTCTCTCTCTCTCTCTCTCTCTCTCTCTCTCTCTCTCTCTCTCTCTCTCTCTCTCTCTCTCTCTCTCTCTCTCTCTCTCTTCTCTCTCTCTCTCTCTCTCTCTCTCTCTCTCTCTCTCTCTCTCTCTCTCTCTCTCTCTCTCTCTCTCTCTCTCCTCTCTCTCTCTCTCTCTCTCTCTCTCTCTTCTCTCTCTCTCCTCTCTCTCTCTCTCTCCTCTCTCTCTCTCTCTCTCTCTCTCTCTCTCTAACTTTCCCCGCTTCCATGTGTCTAATATTTCTTTTTTCATAATTACAACATTTTTTATTATTTTTATACTTCCATTTTTGTCTTATTATTTTTCCATTTTCCTGTCACGTCACTTTTACTTTTTCCACTCCTGCTCCTTCTTCTCCTCTTCTTCTTCTTCTCCTCTGTTTCCTCCTTTTAAGTCTCCCTCCATCTCTTCCTCCTCTTCTTCCTTCTTATCTTTTCCTTGTCTTTTTTTTCATCTTCATCTTTTATTCTTTAAGTATTTTTTCCTTCTTCCTTCTCATCATCCTCTCCTCCTGCTCCTTCCTTTCCTTTCCATTCCTTTCCTTCTTTTTTTCCTCCTTTCCATCATCTTCGCTTTGTTCTGTTTTTTTATTTCCTTTCACTTCTTCCTCTTCTTCTTCTTCCTCTTCTTCTTTTTCTTTTTCTTATGCATTGGGATCTTTTTATGGCGTTTACGATTGGATCTTAAGACATAAAATGTTCATTCTAGCTGCGGATTTACGTCAACAGATTTTATGAGCAAGATTATATATGCAGCTCTTAAGATATGGCATAAATAACCTTGCTTGGGATATATGTGAATCTACAAAGGAAATAAGCATACTTCTGGGGGGAAGCTTCCTTAATCTACAGAAAATTGGTATTCAGAAAAATGGAAGGGGATTGTGTCTTTGCTTGTGACAAAAGTTTTCTGTTTTTACTACTACTACTACTACTAGTAGGACCACCACTACCACTACTTCTATATATAATAATTAATGTATAGAAAGATTTCCAACATGCATCTCATTTACATACACTCACAGGAGTCTTACCTGGATCTTAAAATGTTGATCTGGAAAACAATGAAAATTATACATAAACATGGTGACGAAAGATTCATTCCAGTCATAATATGCATATTGAAACATAATATTTAGCGATTTATAGTGTCGAGAAACAAATGTTGATAGATCTGCATAAAGTGTCCTGTGAATAATAAAAAAAGGTAATGATGGGAAAAATAGTTCTTTAGGCTGCTTGAGAAGGAAATTTGTTAGAAGGAAAAAGTTAGGGAGGAAAGGGAGAGTAGGAGGACTGGAGGGATGGAGGAGGGAAATAAGACGTGGAGGACAAGGGAGAGGAAAGAATGTGGAAGGGAGGTCAGGGGAAGCAGTTGTTTCAGTCCAGGGTTGTGTTGCTTCATGAACGACCCTTGATGTCTGCCACCCCCGTAACGTGACCTTCGTGATCGGTGACCCGGCATGACTCCCTACCATGAGGTCATTTGTTAGGGGGGGTGGGGGGTTGCTTCCTGGGGGCTTCCTGGGGGCTGAGGGGGATGGAGAATACCTGGTGGAACGCAAAAATCAGGTGGACAGGTGCTAAAAACCGAAAAAAATTATAAATATGAAACTTTTGTAATTAGAGAAGTAAAAATAACGTGGACAGATGCTAAAAACCGGAAAAAATACAAATATGAAACTTTTGTAATTAGAAAAGAACAAAAATAACGTGGCATTAATAGCGGAGCAGAGCGGAGAAATCAGGTGGACAGGTGATGAAAACCGAAAAAAGACACAAATTTACAAATACAGAAACTTCTGTAATTTGACATATAAAAAATTACGAGATTTTTAGTTTAAGGAGGAGGAAATAAAGGGATTTGTTAAGGATTTTTACGAGAATGGAAAGAAGGAACTGGGAAGGAAGAGCAGTGACATAGATGAACTGAGAGAGAGGATTTGCTATAAGGGAGAATAAGGGAAGGTGACGGTGATATGAAAGATAAAGTGACAGTGGGCACCGAACGATTGTGTGTATTGAGCAGGAAGCCGGCGTCGAGGGAAGGGCGGCGGGGAAGGGGGTAAAAAACTGTACAGATAACAAAATACTGCAAGGGAAGGGACGCATACGTAGAGGGTGAAAGGGGCAGAAGGGCGACATTAAACGTCTTTTATGAAGGGTCGTTAGGTGACTTGAGTAAAAGTGTAGAATATTCCTCACGTCTTACCGCTCAAGGGAAAGAAAACAACCTGAATCATTGTGAAGTCTGGTTTGGGGATGGTAATGTATGCATGCTTTCAAGTCTGGGAGATGCAAGAGAAAGATAAGGAATTAGTATGTTGTTCCAAAGCTTACTTATGTGAAGGACGAAGAACGGGAGATACTGGTTAACAACGTTCATACTAGGAATAGGAGCTGACACTCCAAAATTTATATAGACCCCCAAAACAAGGTATAAATAAGAGGAGTTTGATGATCGATAGTAAACTTTTGGTACAGATCCAAAAATGTCCTCAAAGTAGTCGAGAGAAGTGATGTAATTTGTATATTCTTATTAGACTCTTTGATTTGATACTTTGCACATAGTACATAAGAAATATTTAAATTGATACTTGAATTCACATACAGAGGAATATAAACGAGTGTGATGATTTATAGTTAACTTTTAGTACAAATGCAAAAATGTCCTCAAAGTAGTCGAGAGAAATCATACAATTTATAAATTCTTATTAGACTATGATTTGCTACTTTCAGCATAAATAAGAAATACTTAAATTGATACTTGAATTATCTTACGAAAGAGGTCATGCAATTTTTATATTCTTATTAAACTCATTGATTGGAGACTGCACATAAATTGAAAATACTTAAATTGATAGTTGAATTCACATACACAGACAAAATAAATTACTACGGAAGAATACACACGTAAGTAACGAGACACCTTCCGAACTAAATTGGCCCACCCCTCCCCTTTAGATATTCCCTTACTGTCTTCTTTATATGGACTGGCAATTAATGAAGCGTTTTTTTTATTACCTTATTTTTACCCTTGGCCAGTCCTTTGTTATGTAAAAAAAGAGAAAAAAAAAGACTATTCCATTTTATAAAGTTTCATCATGGTATATGGCAAAAAAAAGTCCTCTTCTACCCATCTTCGTCCTCTTTCTCTTCTTCTTTCCCCCTCTTCTTATGCATAGTATATATTTATTTTCATTTCATCATGGCATATGGTAAAATTAATTATGTGGGCTTTTTTTTCCCCCTTGGCCAGTCCTTTGTGTTGTAAAAAAAAAAGAAAAAAAAAGGTACAGTACATTCCACAGTTGTCGCGACGATGACCTCTGACCCCGCCCGCACGTCCCCTCCCTCCCCCACCCGCACGCCCCTCCCTCCCCCACCCGCACGCCCCCTCCCTCCCCCGCCCGCACGCCCCTCCCTCCCCCGCCCGCACGCCCCCTCCCTCCCCCACCCGCACGCCCGCCACACGTCGTGACGCCCCGACCTGCGACGAGGACACGAGAGATCCTCATCGGCGTGCATTTCCTCCATTCTTCAATAAAATAAAACAAAAACCAAGAAAATGCAATACGTAAATGTAGGCAAAGACGTAATGATCACAGTCAAGTACATGTTATTATTGAAGCCTGGAGTTGTAACGCAGAAATATATTTACTTCTAAGAGTTTAAGTAAGAGTTTTAATAGGTCAAGTCTCGAGTACACGAAGATTGCCTAACATAAGAGTGTTTTTTTCACAGGTAAATCTTCTTAGTGCCATTGTGAGTGCCAAAAAGACCTGAAAACTCTTCGAAAACTGTACTTGCGGCCATTTGGATTTCCAGGAATCAGTATATGTGCAAGAAAATTCAATATCATTGGTCTGACTTGATATTACTATACTTACCGTACAGTAAGTTGGCAAAAATGGGACCCCTTCACTCCTCCCTTCCGAATTAAGTTTAGGGATTGGCTGAGGGTGTTGGGTGTTTAGGATTTAGGGCGGAACTTGGAGTAAGGCATTCTCACCCAACACCCAACAACGCAGTCAATCCCGTGCGTTCGGAAGGGGGGAGTGAGGGGACCCCAATTTTGCCAACTTAACGTGCGGTGAGTATAGTTAAAGGCTAAAGGAGTTAGAAAGTTGATTTATTTCACCAAGGATCTTCACTCTTCAGTCTCGCAATGCTCTTCGTCAGCAGAGTTACGAGAATGGCAGCGTCTTTCCCATCGTTGCCGCCGCCGCCTTTTACCGTCGCTTGATTTCGCAGTCGACTTCCAAGTCCTCGACCTTCATTCCTTCCTTCATTTCCTGTCATTGTTCGAAGGTTCAGGTGTTCAGGTTTATTTATGGTGCATTTTTTAAAGTATCATCATGGTATATGGCAACAAAAAAAGTCCCACCATCCCTTCTTTTTCGTTCTCTTTCTCTTCTTCCTTTCCTCTTCTTCTTATCTACAGTGCATTTTTTAAAGTTCCATCATGGTATATTGCAAAAGAAAGTCCCACTACCCCTTCTTCGTCCTTTCTCTTCTTCATTTCCCCATCTTCTTATTTAGAGTGTATTTTATTATGTTTCATCATGGTATATGGCAAAAAAAAAAGTCCCAGTACCCACAATTTGTCCTCTTCCTCTTCTTTCTTCCCCTACCTCCCCTTCCTTTCCCCCCTACATACCTTTTCTTCCCCTTTCTCTCACGCCCATGTCCACTCCCCTAACCCTTCCCCTTTATCTGACCTCACGTTGCAAACTCTCCCTCTATCGATGCATTAAGTCTCCTCAGGTCTGCCCACGCCTCCCTTTACATTCCCTTTCCCTTTCATCTCAAAACAACTCTCACTTTCATCCCTCGTATCTCCATTTACCCCTCCGCTCCCCTTTCCTACGGTCCCTACCCTCCCTTGCCTCCTATTTACTCCCCTTCTTATTCCCCTTTTTCTATTTAATTTGCTTCCTCCTCCCCTCTTCTTCCTTCTGCTCTTCTTTTGGTATTACGAAGAATCCATTAATTCTCAAGGTCATATTTTTTCGTGTAATTTCTTTGTTCCCTCCTTTGCTTACCTTCCTTCCATACCTTTTTACCTTTAGTTTTTGTTGTCTTCCCCTTCTTTCTCTTCCTCCTCCTCCTCTCATCATCAAGGAGTATACGGCACGCTTGGCCTCCACAAGAAAAATGAAGAGTGAAAAAAGGTCAAGAACGATTAATATTCATGAGGAAAGACTGATCGTTTTTCTACTTCGATAGAAAACAAAAGTACGAGGAAGGCAACGAACAAGTCTAAAAGAGAGAGAGAGAGAGAGAGAGAGAGAGAGAGAGAGAGAGAGAGAGAGAGAGAGAGAGAGAGAGAGAGAGAGAGAGAGAGAGAGAGAGAGAGAGAGAGAGAGAGAGAGAGAGAGAATGTAAATGAGGTGAGAATATGTAAGTAAAGAAAATTATTGTCAAACCGCAAGTCATAGTGCGGTCACAAGCAAGCAAATTTACACGGCGGGAGGTCATTATACTACCAGCGATAACCCTGTCTGACCTCACCTTATATCTTCGAGCCTTCCTCCTTCCTTCTCTGCATCACTCATACACTCACATCACGCACATCATCGCTCTGACCTTACATACAAACGCACCACGTGTATGTATGTATAGCGAAGCGATACTGACACAATCTCACGTATTCAGGACTGTCTGGAGGTATAGAGGACGTTGTGACTCATTCCAGACTGTTGTGATTCATTCCAGACTGTTGTGACTCATTCCAGACTGTTGTGATTCATTCCAGACTGTTGTGATTCATTCCAGACTGTTGTGACTTCATTCCAGACTGTTGTGATTCATTCCAGACTGTTGTGACTTATTCCAGACTGTTGTGATTCATTCCAGACTGTTGTGATTCATTCCAGACTGTTGTGACTTATTCCAGACTGTTGTGATATTCCAGACTGTTGTGATTCATTCCAGACTGTTGTGATTCATTCAGACTTTGTGATCATTCCAGACTGTTGTGACTCATTCCAGACTGTTGTGATTCATTCCAGACTGTTGTGACTTATTCCAGACTGTTGTGATTCATTCCAGACTGTTGTGACTTATTCCAGACTGTTGTGATTCATTCCAGACTGTTGTGATTCATTCCAGACTGTTGTGATTCATTCCAGACTGTTGTGATTCATTCCAGACTGTTGTGATTCATTCCAGACTGTTGTGATTCATTCCAGACTGTTGTGATTCATTCCAGACTGTTGTGGTTCATTCCAGACTGTTGTGACTCATTCCAGACTGTTGTGATTCATTCCAGACTGTTGTGACTCATTCCAGACTGTTGTGATTCATTCCAGACTGTTGTGACTCATTCCAGACTGTTGTGACTCATTCCAGACTGTTGTGACTCATTCCAGACTGTTTGATTCTTCCAGACTGTTGTGACTATTCCAGACTGTTGTGACTCATTCCAGACTGTTGTGACTTATTCCAGACTGTTGTGATCATTCCAGACTGTTGTGACTATTCCAGACTGTTTGATCATCCAGACTTGTGATACATTCCAGACTAGTTGTGATTCATTCCAGAATGTTGTGATGTCAGCCAGACTGTGTGTTCATTCCAGACTGTTGTGACCATTCCAGACTGTTGTGATTCATGCCAACTTGTGACTCATTCAGACTGTTGTGATTCATTCCAGACTGTGTGATTCTTCCAGACTGTTGTGGTTCTTCCAGACTGGGTTTGACTCATTGCGACTGTATGATTATTCCAGACTGTTGTGATTCACTTAGACTGTTGAAACTCATTCCAGACTGTGTGATCTTCCAGATGTTGTACTCATTCCGACTTTGTACTCATCCAGACTGTTGTGACTCATTCCAGACTGTAAGCGATGCGATTATAACACAACCTCACGTACTCAGGACTGTGTGGAAGTGTGGAGGACGTTGATTCCTTCCAGATTGTTGTGACACATTCCTGACTATTTTATGACCTATCCTATGACTATATGGAGGCCTTTTACTACTACTTCTACTAGTGTTGCTCACTAACATTTCTTTTGTAGGATAGATATGACCGTGTATTGAGACGTGAATAGTGCAGGAAGATACATGTATTTAAGTTCTATCTATGATAGTTAGATTTGGATTAATCGAAATGCTTATATCTCTACTTAACACAAGATCGTGAAAGAAAGGAAAGACGTATGTGAATGAAAAATATATAAGGGAAATAAGGGAAAGATAAATATAAATTTAAAATATATAAGGGAAATAAGGGAAAGATAAATATAAATGTAAAATATATAAGGGAAATAAGGGAAAGATATATATAAGGGAAATAAGGGAAAGATAAATATAAATGTAAAATATATAAGGGAAATAAGGGAAAGATAAATATAAATGTAAAATATATAAGGGAAATAAGGGAAAGATAAATATAAATGTAAAATATATAAGGGAAATAAGGGAAAGATAAATATAAATGTAAAATATATAATTAAAATAAGGGAAAGATAAATATAAATGTAAAATATATAAGGGAAATAAGGGAAGATAAATATAAATGTAAAATATATAAGGGAAATAAGGGAAAGACAAATATAAATGTAAAATATATAAGGGAAATAAGGGAAAGATAAATATAAATGTAAAATATATAAGGGAAATAAGGGAAAGACAAATATAAATGTAAAATATATAAGGGAAAGACAAATATAAATGTAAAATATATAAGGGAAATAAGGGAAAGATAAACATAAATGTAAAATATATAAGGGAAATAAGGGAAAGACAAATATAAATGTAAAATATATAAGGGAAATAAGGGAAAGACAAATATAAATGTAAAATATATAAGGGAAATAAGGGAAAGATAAATATAAATGTAAAATATATAGGGAAATAGGGAAAGATAATATAATGTAAAATATATAAGGGAAATAAGGGAAAGATAAATATAAATGTAAAATATATAAGGGAAATAAGGGAAAGACAAATATAAATGTAAAATATATAATTAAAATAAGGGAAAGATAAATATAAATGTAAAATATATAAGGGAAATAAGGGAAAGACGAATATAAATGTAAAATATATAAGGGAAATAAGGGAAAGATAAATATAAATGTAAAATATATAAGGGAAATAAGGGAAAGACAAATATAAATGTAAAATATATAAGGGAAATAAGGGAAAGACAAATATAAATGTAAAATATATAATTAAAATAAGGGAAGATAATATAAGTAAATATATAAGGGAAATAAGGGAAAGACGAATATAAATGTAAAATATATAAGGGAAATAAGGGAAAGACAAATATAAATGTAAAATATATAAGGGAAATAAGGAAAGACCTATATAAATGACCATCAAACGTTACTCCATCAAGAGACAGGACGTACCAGGGGTCAAGGTGCATACAAAAGAACCAGTCTAGTTCATGAGTTGACCTGATGTTCCTCCCTTGAACTATATGTAACAGACTTGTTCTTCATGTTTTTTTCTGAGCTACCTGTCTTCGTACCTGTTTTGCTCGTCTTCTTCCCTTTTTTCTTTTCTGGAACTCATACACTGTTGAACTTTTTGACCCGGAAGATGTTTGGTAAGAAATTGTACTTGTGTCTTTTATCTGTATAATCTTATCCAATTTTATCTTATCTTTAACCTTTCTGTATCTTTTATCTATTTTCTTAACTCGATTTGTAAGGAAAAACTATAGCATTGTACTTTTTTCCCTTCTTATCACAAAGGACTGGCCAAGGACAAAAAAAAGTAACAACAAGCCCGCGTAGTTGCCAGTCCTACAATAATAAAGAAGACAGTAAGAGAATATAAAAAGGGGGCTGAGCCAATTTAGTTCGGGAGGTGTCTTGTTACTCCTCTCTTGAAAAAATTTAAGTCGTAGAAAGGTGGAAAAATAGAAACAGAAAGAGAGTTCCAAAGTCTACCAGAAACTTATTTATACTTTACTTATTCCTTTCATCATGTACTTCATCTTGCTGTAGATTTTATCTATTTTTTTTATCTAGATTTGTAATGGAAAACTATTGCACTGTGAAACATACTTGACCTGGATGCATGAATATAATATTACAACATGAGTCATACACAAATACTCCAGCTCAATCTTAAATGGAATTGTGGTTTTCTATTTAACTTTCGATCAGGAACAAAATTTTTAATTAGGGATAAAATATATTGAAATGCTTATTAGAATCTTTATTAAACGTAATCTATAATTGTTTTGGGTCTTCACATTATCATATAACTGTATACTCTCTCTCTCTCTCTCTCTCTCTCTCTCTCTCTCTCTCTCTCTCTCTCTCTCTCTCTCTCCTCTCTCTCTCTCTCTCTCTCTCTCTCCTCTCTCTCTCTCCTCTCTCTCCTCTCTCTCTCCTCTTCTTCTCTCTTCCTTCTCTCTCTCTCCTCTCTCTCTCCTCTCTCTCTCCTCTCTCTCTCTCTCTCTCCTCTCTCTCTCTCTCTCTCTCTCTCTTCTCTCTCTCTCTCTCTCTCTCTCTCTCTCTCTCTCTCAATGAAGCACGCAAACCCACTCTTTCACAAGTGCATGTCTGACTTTCACTTTAAATTTTGAGATGCTCCTAGTTTTATTTTATTCATTCTTGTGGTTACAGTGACAGACGGAGAGACAGATAGGCAGACAGAGAGACAGACAAATAGACATTGACAGACAAACCAGTGGAGATAGATAGATAGATAGATATAGATAGAGGAACAAACAAACAGACAGACAGACAAGCAAGCAGGGAGGAGCCACACACTACCATTTAAAGGCAACAAGTGAAAGGCCTTAACATTTTCTCGGGTAATATTTTGTTCATATAATTTCAGGTTCTCACGGCACTTATATTTTTTTTTATGACTCAAAATATAAAAAATCAAGCTATAGTATGACAGAGCACGTATACCATAGCTTTCGAGATTCTCATATTACTTGTATTTGGTCAAGTACGTAAAATGAAAATGATTCCCATGTCTGTAGCGACTTTCGATGCCCCTTACGACACTTTACTACAGGCGAAGGAGGAAGAGATGGTGTGATGGTGATGTAGTATTTCTTTCCACCGTTCTCATTCAATCTTTTAAGTCATTAATTGTGTCTCCTAAGGTACAGAGGCACAGTAGTATACACACGTTACCATTTACCTTCCTTTGGCGTCACCTGTAATATTCCTTAAACCGATTATAGAGTGTTGGTATATATTGGTATAAGTGTTGGTATATATTGGTATAGTGTTGGTATATATTGGTACAGTGTTGGTATATATTGGTATAGTGTTGGTATATATTGGTATAGTGTTGGTATATATTGGTACAGTGTTGGTATATATTGGTATAAGTGTTGATATATATTGGTACAGTGTTGGTATATATTGGTACAGTGTTGGTATATATTGGTATAGTGTTGGTATATATTGGTATAGTGTTGGTATATATTGGTACAGTGTTGGTATATATTGGTTTAAGTGTTGGTATAGAGTGTCGGAATGGAGTAGTTGGATTATGGAGTGCCGGAGTGTTGGTATAGTGTTGGTGTTCGTTATAGTGTCAGTGATTTTAATAAGAGTGGAATTTAGACTGAAAAAGCCATACATTTTTATCAATCAGTATTTATCCCACGACGAAAGCCATGAGTTTGTTGATCTCATGCGAACTTGTATACTAATCGTTATCAAATGTACGAATATTTGGTACCAATTTTTCTTTCGAATGGTGTTGATAGAACATGCACCAATTTCTACATACATCGATCAAGATGAAGATAAAGAAACAGTAAATGACGTGTTTTCGTAATGCCATCGTGACGTGTTATTGAGACAAGGACGAGGGAAGGGAGGAGGGAAGGGAGAGAGGCAGGTGGTGGAAGTCGTTCGGATACAGAAACAATGACACCGTATATCAAGAAAACTTTATTGCAACTGCTTAGCATGAATAAATATACCCTGTACGTGTGTGTGTGTGTATGTATGTGTTTGTGTGTGTATGTTAGTGTGTGTGTGTGTTAAGTGTGTGTGTGTGTGTGTCTGTGTGTGTGTGTGTGTGTGTGTTGTGTGGTCTGTGTAAGCAGCCGAGGAGATGTGCCAGCCTCGCGGTGATCCAGCGCTGTGTTGTTGCTAAGCATTCCTTAGGCACCGTCGCGTGTCATACCGTGGTGGTAGGGGTGATGGAGTGACAGCCTGCCATGTGCTCCGCGCCGTCAGCCTGGCGGTCACGAAAGAGCCGTCGCGTTATATGTGTTCGTGTGTCCTCGCCGCTACTGTACAGGTGTGATGCTCCGCCCTATAGCTCAGGTAAGCTTAGCGGGTCAACCTGAAGCCATACTGGTCCCAGGTCACTCCGGCCGCGCGCTGCTCCTCGGCGAAACGGATCTGGTCAATGGCGTGCTGGGGCATAGGAGGGGCTACTGGGAGCAGGTCAGATTCCGGCTGGTACCCATACTCGTCAGCAATGTAGCGGACCTCAGCGTAAGTGCCGTCATCTTGAGGGTACCTGAGGGGAGATAGAGGTCGTGAGTGAGGGGAAACAGAGGTCATGAGACAGGGAAAGGGTGAGAGAAGTGAAGGGTAAGTGTAGTGTGAGGGGAGGAGAGCGTGGGATGAAAGTGAAGATGGAGAAATGAGGACATGCGTGGTGGTGATAACAAGACTGGAAGTAATGAATGGGATGAGGCGAGGATGTATAGAGCGGTTGAGATTGTGGAGTAAGAGAGAGAGAGAGAGAGAGAGAGAGAGAGAGAGAGAGAGAGAGAGAGAGAGAGAGAGAGAGAGAGAGAGAGAGAGAGAGAGGAGAAGGAGAGAGAGAGAGAGAGAGAGAGAAGAGAGAGAGAGAGAGAGAGAAAAAAAATAAACTAAAATAGACCAACAATGAGGGACAGAATGGAGAGGAAAGGGAAAGGAGAATCAGTGCTGAGAGAGAGGGAGTCAATGATGTAAGAGAGGAAGAGCATCACTGAGCTGGAACTAGGAGAGATAGAGGCGGAGATAGAGGTGGAGATAGAGGTGGAGATAGAGGTAATGAGCTGCAGTATAACCAGACAGGCGGGAGATAAGAAGTGGGAGGGACGAAGGGAAATGAAACAGAGGGAGGTGCAGATGGCAGGTGGGGCAGGGGAGGGCAGAGGGCAGGGGGGCAGAGACTAGTAGAAGGGAGGCCAGCAAGGTGAGAGGTTGAAGTGATTGAGAGAATATAAAAATTATATTTATATGTTCCGGAGTGAAAGTTAATTTTTGCTAAGTGAAAATCTCACATTTCCGGTTTTGTTCCCACGCATCCTCCTTCACTCACGCTCAGTCTTCGTGACATGCAACGTAAATACTTATTTAGGCGGCGGGATCTTCTCTACTCATGAAGGGAAACAAAAAATGTATCTGTAGGTGAGCGATGCACCTGAGGGAGGGCGGGGAAGGGGCGGCAGGTCACGATGCAGCGGCCAAAAAATCGCCTTTCACTCGCTAACGATGCGAGGAAATGATGCAGACAAGACAGCCGTTTGTTTAGCCAGACTCGCAACGCCGCTACCACGACGAGAGAGTTGATGGCTGAGCCAATTTGGTTTGGATGATTCCCCGAGGAGTGACATGATTGTGTTGCTGACAATTTAATATGATACCAAGGGTTTTTGAGGTGAAGTGAAGGCTGAGGCTGTGTTATAGAAGTTACTTTACGGATCGCTAAAATACTGTTGGAATTACTCCCAAAACCTACCTATAGAATCCCTGGATGTTGCTTTGCCCCTGAGAGCCTGGAGCGCCCACAACATTCACCAGGATGCCATTCTCAGTCTCGAACTCGTAGCGGAAGTTGCCGTCGCCATAGTCCTCGCGCTCGTCGCGCAGGATGGCGATGGGGCGGTCGCGCTGCTGATTCGGCTGGAACTGCTGCTGCTGGAACTGCGGGGCGGCGGCGGCGAGGGTGGCCAGGCAGGCGAGGATGACCTGGGGGGGGGAGGCGGAAGTTAGACACGAACAAATTACTCTTTTCTCAATTGCCTGACTAAGCTGCACTATCTCGCGCTGCTACAGACGAGACTGCTTGCCACGAGATGACTAAACTCTCTTATCTTATTCAGTTACATCGCCTGCTTGCTGAACTATTGCTGAACCAACAAACATAAGATATAAAGACGCAGCTAACGCCTAGAGATCCTGGACCATGTCAAGAAACAATGATAAAAAGGATAGTGTTGTATTCTGGCTAATATGGGAAGCGGCCATTCAACATGAAAAGCTGAAACAGAGATTGCCATCCACCGTGCGGTGAAGTGCAGACTCTCTTGAGACTCGAAGTCAAAGGAACAACCCTTCAGGATGGGGTTCCTCAGTGTGTCTTGGGAGCCGTGGGGTTGAGGGTCTGGGTGGTGGGTGCCGTGGCACCGAGCACACTGGTGTTGGGCTACTTAGTCTCGTTTGCAAATTCCGACACTTATGACAGCCTGGACGGGCAGGACACGTTGAAGCTCTTGCCGAAAATCGATGTCTCTATGACTCTCCTGGAGGTCACTTCGAGGGTCACTATATCATGGTTTCTGGATCTTTTACGGCCGAGGCCTTGGTAGCGTGTGTAAACTAGAGGCGTCTGGGACTTCCATAGTTTGTGGACCACGTGATGCCTGTGACCCAATTGTCTTGACTGGTCAAGTACCAGCGGCCATCTTGGGTGTGAGGAGAGGCTGCATGAGTCAGACGAAGGAAGCACTGAACACATGAACTGAAGCTCCTGCTGGAGGCGTCAGCGGCGGCGGTGAAGGCGGTGGCGGTGTTTGAGGTACTCACGAGCTTCATGATTGGAGTGGATCGAGGAGGTGTTCGTGGCACGGAAGAGGGAGGAGGACGATGTCTGAAGAGAGCGGCTGTTCAGCTTATATACCCAACTCGAGGTCGGGTTGGTCTGGCCTTCCAGTGCTCTTTTTGTGCCGCTTCTCAGTGTCCGCTCCCGCCTGCTAAGGGTCGAGGGGTCGCACCGGATATGCCAAGGGTCGTGTGAGTGGCGGGTGGGGTAGGGGTGGGGCGATCTCATCGACGCGAGTGGGTGGGAGATGTAAGTGTAGGCGGGAGGGAGGCGGGGCTCAAGGTGGGGATGGCAGGTGTAGAGTGTGTCCTCCTCGCGAGCCATGGTCATTACATCATTAGTATCTTAGGAAGCGACGCAGCACCGTAAGAGATACTGATATCAAGCCGTAAACCGTAACTTTCCCACGGTCACACAGGCAGATCCCCATGAACTCTTCTCACCCCGCTAGGAAGAAAGGCGACCTGGGCGGGAAAGTGCCAGATACCAATACGCAGTGCCACAGAGCAGCCCACAGAGCCACTTGACAAATTCTACAAGCTCTTTAACCAATTAACTTCGTACACTTTCCTCTCTAATAAGCCTTCGACAGGTGGTTATAGGTCACGTGACTGCAAGGAGGGAAAGTGGGATGCGAAATAGTGCTCGTGTCGAAATTAACGTGATATTCCTCTCACTCTGGCTTACCTCGCACTATCTCATCTTCCCTCTCACCGCACTTTTTTTCCTCTCGTTCCTCTCCCTTCTTCAACCTTGCCCCAGAACCACCTTATCCCAGGTCGTCAAGTGCACTGGTAGTCACGCACCCATTCACGACGACCCGAACCTTCCTCTCTCTATGTACTCCTGTGCAGTCTTCGGCTCGACCCACTTATTGTCATAGAAGAAGACCAGCGATTTGACCAGACGCTCTTTTGGGATTTTTTATGCTTGTCTTTTATGATGGTTAGGTCGCCTGTTTTATGTTTGGTGACGAAAGTGGTTTTTTATCTGTGAGTGTGAGAGATGAGAGAGAGAGAGAGAGAGAGAGAGAGAGAGAGAGAGAGAGAGAGAGAGAGAGAGAGAGAGAGAGAGAGAGAGAGAGAGAGAGAGGAAGAGAGAGAGAGAGAGAGAGGAGAGAGAGAGAGAGAGAGAGAGAGAGAGAGAGAGAGAGAAGAGAGAGGAGAGAGAGAGAGAGAGAGAGAGAGAGAGAGAGAGAGAGAAAAGAGAGAGAGGAGAGAGAGAGAGAGAAGAGAGAGAGAGAGAGAAGAGAGAGAGAGGAGAGGAGAGAGAGAGAGAGAGAGAGAGAGAGAGAGAATATGGAACAAGGAAGAAAAGGCACGTTCAGAAAACAGTGAGGGTAAAAATAAAACCGATTATTCAGAAGGTGAGGAAGAAGATAAACGAGAACAAGAAAGGGAAGGAGAGCAAGACAGAGAAGAAGAACAAAAAATAAAAAGAAAAAAAGGGTAAGGAAGTGGAGGGCGAGGATCAAGAGGAGGTGATTGAGGAGGTGAAGAAGAAGGAAGAGGGGGAGGTGAAGAAGAAGGAAGAGGAGAAGGAAGAGGAGGAGGAGAAGGAAGAGGAATACAAAGGAATACAAAGGAAACACAAACAGCAACAGACCGATAGGTCCTTACAAGGCTGTTTGCTTTAGGAGAAGGAGAAGGAAGAGAAGAAGTAGGAAGAAGAGAAGAAGAAGGAAGAGAAGAAGGAGAAGGAGAAGAAGAAGGAGAAGGAGAAGAAGAAGGAAGAGGAGAAGGAGAAGGAAGAGGAGAAGGAGAAGGAGAAGGAGAAGGAAGAGGAGGAGGAGAAGGAAGAGGAGAAGGAGAAGGGAGAGAAGGAGTAGGAAGATGAGAAGAAGAAGGAAGAGGAGAAGGAGAAGGAGAAGGAGAAGGAGAAGGAAGAGGAGAAGGAAGAGGGGGAGGAGAAGGAAGAGGAGAAGGAGAAGGAGAAGGAAGAGGAGAAGGAGAAGGAGAAGGAAGAGGAGAAGGAAGAGGGGGAGGAGAAGGAAGAGGAGAAGGAGAAGGAAAAGGAGAAGGAAAAGGAGAAGGAAGAGGAGAAGGAGAAGAAGGAAGAGAAGGAGAAGGAAAAGGTTACAAAAAAAAAATAGCCCAAGGAGAATGGGGCCTTAAAACACACAAATGTCTTCCCTGAGAGAGGACACTGCTTCGTCATCCTCAAGAAAAGAAAGAATGCGAGAGGGAGGGAGAAAAAAAATCAGCCTTAGACATGGCAAATAAATTTCTATGTCGTGTTGACTTTTGAAACGAAAACATTTCCTCATCATTTATTTACTATCGATTAATGAAACTTTTCCTTATTTCATTAAACTTATATTCAATTAACACGAATTTTTACCGTTGCGAATACTGAAAAAAATCAAGGAATAAAGACGTGTTAATTGATAATACAGGAACTGAACACACTCACGTATATTAATAATGAATTTTTAATGAAGTAGATAATAATCCTATCATTTTTTTATGTAGGATCCCAATTTGAAAGAGAAAAATAACCCAGGTAGGGAAAAAAAGGGACAGAAGTTAATTAATATTGGCGACAGGTGTTATGTTTCCGCGAATAGGACGACTGCTTGGAAGGAGAACAGGTTGTTATGCAAGAGGAACATATATCATAAGGTTGTTATTTAGAAGAACATATATCTTAATGTTGTTATTTAGAAGAACATATATCTTAAGGTTGTTATTTAGGAGGAACATGTATCTTAATGTTGTTATTTAGAAGAACATATATCTTAAGGATGTTATTTTAGAAGAACATTTATCATAAGGTTGCTATTTAAGAAGAACATTTATCTTAAGGTTGTTATTTAGGAAGAACATATATCTTAATGTTGTTATTTAGAAGAACATATATCTTAAGGATGTTATTTGAGAAGAACATTTATCATAAGGTTGCTATTTAAGAAGAACATTTATCTTAAGGTTGTTATTTAGGAACAACATTTATCATCAGGCATACGTAGGTCTCTTTTTTTCTGCAAGACTTAATCGTGTATTTAAGTTTTGTTATGGCAGCGATGAGTCACTCCATCTTCGTTGCCTTAATATGTGTGTGTGTGTGTGTGTGTGTGTGGTGTGTGTGTGTGTGTGTGTGGTGTGTGTGTGTTGTGCGTGAGCGTGTGCGTGTGCGTGTGTGTGCGTGCGTGTGTGTGTGTGTGTGTGTGTGTGTGTTGGTCAGGCGAAGGGTAAAGGGTGAAGAAACGTGAACAAATCATTCCCTCCTCCCCTCCCCCCCCCAAAAAAAAAAATCATATTGGCTTGGTGGGTTGAAAAGAAAATACATTGAAGAAGAATAAAATTTTGGAGTGAAAATGAAGGAGAAGGGAAAGGAAGTAGTGAGGTGGATCCACGTCACGCCATCCTCTAACAAAGGCAGGTGACGCTCTTGCCTCACCTCCTCCTCCTCCTATTTCTATCCTTTCTCACGTCCTCTTACATTCACTCCTCCCTCACCCCCCCCCCCCTCTCTCCTCTCTCTCTCTCTCTCCTCTCTCTCTCTCTCTCTCTCTCTCTCTCTCTCTCTCTCTCTCTCTCTCTCTCTCTCTCTCTCTCTCTCTCTCTCTCTCTCTCTCTCTCTCTCTCTCTCTCTCTCTCTCTCTCTCTCTCTCTCTCTCTCTCTCTCTCTCTCTCTCGAGGTGTATGCAATTATCCCCATTATTTTTTTTTAAGTCATTCATATTTGGTTTTCCTCCCATGTTATTTTTGGTTTATTTTCTCATTTGCATCTCTAGAAGTAGCCTTAACATTTTTTCCTCCTTGCATTTCATCGTTCGTTCTTTGTTTTTTTATTTTTTGTTTCCCCGAACCTTTTACTCGTATTATATTTCTACTGTTTTTTCTTGTCACTTATCTTCTTTTCTTTTCTTGTCTTGTCTTCATGTCTTGCTTTGGTTCTCTATTTACTTCTCATCTCCTTAACTTCTTCAATGCCTTGTCGCTTCTTCATCCTCCTCTTCATCCTCCTCTTCATCCTCCTCCCATTCCTCTTCCTCCTCAACCTCCTTCACCTCTTCACACCGTCCTCTCCGCTAAATGTCAGCGTGTCAAGTGAACATCCTCTCTACCACCACCATCACCTCCACCTCCACCACCACCTCCACCTCCACCACCACCACCACCACACCACCACCACACCTCTCAAAGAAAAATAAAGACAGAACAGCATCACCACACCACCACCACCACCACCACCACCACCACCACCACTTATATTATCACCTGTTTAAGTTAAAAAGAAATTCACACCTCGCTCATTAACACCTATAAAGAAATACCTGTTCACATTGAATTTCGAAGATTCACACGCTGGGTTCGAAGATGCTATAATTGCTTGACCTATCATGAAATCCACTGAAGAACTGGTATTGAGGCTTATCTTAAAGCTTCAGGGGGCTTCATAGGATGGATTTTTGAGAATTCACTAGATGGGTTTTTGAGGCTTCACTAGATGGGTTTTTGAGGCTTCACAGACGGGTTTTTTGATGCTTCACAAGATGGGTTTTTTGATGCTTCACGAGATGAGTTTTTGAGGCTTCATAAGACATATTTTTTAAGCTTTACAAGATGGGTTTTTGAGGCTTCACAAGATGGATTTTTAAGGGTTCACAAGATGTGTTTTTTGAGGCTTCATAAGAAGTTTTTTAGGCTTATGATGGATTTTTTTTAGGCTTCACAAGATGGGTTTTTGAGGCTTCACAAGATGGGTTTTTGAGGCTTCACAAGATGGGTTTTTGAGGCTTCACAAGATGGGTTTTTGAGGCTTCACAAGATGGGTTTTTTAGGCTTCACAAGATGTTTTTTAAGGTTCACTAAATGAGAATTTTTTAGGCTTCACAAGATGGGTTTTTTAGGCTTCACAAGATGGGTTTTTTAGGCTTCACAAGATGGGTTTTTTAGGCTCACAAGATGGAGTTTTTGAGGCTTCACAAGATGGGTTTTTTTAGGCTCACAAGATGGGGTTTTTGAGGCTTTACAAGATTTTTTTTTTGAGGCTTTACAAGATGGTTTTTTTTGAGGCTTTACAAGATGGGTTTTTTAGGCTCATAAGATGGGGTTTTTGAGGCTTCACAATCTGGGGTTTTTAGGCTCACAAGATCGGGTTTTTGAGACTTCACAAGATGGGTTTGTGAGGTTTCACAATATGGGTTTTTTGAGACTTCACAAGATGTTTTTTTTGAGGCTTTACAAGATGGGTTTTTTGAGGCTTCACGAGATGGGTTTTAGAAGCTTCAAAAGATTTTTTTACTTTTTTTTATACATCACAAAGGACTAGCCAAGGGCAAAAAAAAGTAACAGAAAGCCCCTTAGTTGCCAATCCCTATAAAGAAGACAGTAAGAGAATAAATAAAGGGGGATTAGCCAATTTAGTATTTAGGATGGACTTTACGCACTATTATAGGACGTTGGTCGCGGCCTTCCTTCCCTTCAGCATCCTCCCTGAAGGTTTCTTTTCTCTTGATGCCCCGTTATCTGAGGTGGAATCCTCTTCGCCTGGGTCAGTCAGGTCACGAGAGGTCATGTTGGTAAAGGATGTGACCCTCGTGTGAGAGAATTTATGTCATGCAGTGATCATGTAACTCTTGCGTGACCCAATTCCTCCTTTTCACCTGGCCCGTTGTTCCTGTGCTCAGTTTTCGACGAGTCATTTTGGGAAACATAAGTATAAGGAGGAAAGGTATTCATCATAATTGTCTTTGTCTTTTACCATTATCATTGTATTGTTGGTGGTTTTTATTTTTAACGTCGTATTGTATTGTTCGGTTTGCGTGTCAGGTATGTAAGTTTATTTTTATTATTGGATATTTTTGTCTTTTCTTTATTTTTTTGATCAGTCATTCGTTGATTGGTCAAAAAAATATGGAGAGAGAGAGAGAGAGAGAGAGAGAGAGAGAGAGAGAGAGAGAGAGAGAGAGAGAGAGAGAGAGAGAGAGAGAGAGAAGACTGATGATGCATAGAGAGAGAGAGAGAGAGAAGAGAGAGAGAGAGAGAGAGAGAGAAGAGAGAGAGAGAGAGAGAGAGAGAAGAGAGAGAGAGAGAGAGAGAGAGAGAGAGAGAGAGAGAGAGAGAGAGAGAAAAAAAAAAAGCAGACTGATGATACATTGCCATTTCCCGTTTTGTTTTTTCCCTACGTGCTGAATATCAACAATATAAAGAATAATCACGATAATCGAGATGGTGATGGAACGTGCAAGTCTTTTTCTCTTAAATACTCGACCCGGACACCAGTACTGACCTTGTGAACGGACATCCGTGTACTAGTTCCTGTTTGATGTTCCTATACCGTTGTCTTCATTCATAGGACGCTCACTCCTCCTCCCTGTTGTCAATGTTTTTCTCCCTTCATTTCTTCACATGATGACGTACACAATTTCGACATAGGTGTTGCAAATTTTCTATTATGCAACGTATGAAAGTGGAATATTAATGCAAAAAAATAAATGCATCAATCTTCCTTTTCGTCATTCTCTTCAACATCCTCCATCACCTATAAGTCATCGTATAGTCATCGTATAAGTCACCATTATAGTCATCAGTATCCATCTATGTATAGTCTCTTCTTACTATTGATGATACACAGACTATACTTCTATACTTATTATGCACTTTCAACATATGTACTGCTTACCATTTTCTTTTTGCATGATATGTAGGTTCATAAAAGAATAGAATGCGAAAAGCCCCCAAGAAAGCAGACATTAAAAAGAGAATCCACGGCAATACAATAGAATATTTAATCACTAAATCAATTAAACTTCGTCCTCCTCCTCCTCTTCATCCTCCTCTTCATCATCATTAAGACAAAGGGTAATTCTCAGCTTTCTCCTCCTCTCACCCCCTTCTCTGCCTCTACTTCTCCTCTACTCTCACCACCACCACCACTACCTCCTCCTATCATCTCTCCCCTCCTCCTCCTCCTCCTCCTCCTCCTCCTCCTCCTCCTCCTCCTCCTCTCCTCCTCCTCCTCCTCCTCCTCCTCCTCCTCCTCCCTCTCCTCCTCCTCCTCCTCCTCCTCCTCCTCCTCCTCCTCCTACTCCTCCCCACCCTCTCTCCTCCTCATCTCCCTACNAAGAACTATATTTTTTGTATTCAGTGCGGTTTTGCATCAATATTTATGGGCGAATTGATTTATGAAAATATTAGTCGCGGAGCCAAAACAAAAAGTAGACCAACCTTTGAGTTAAAACTGCCAGCGACCACTGGCATTTCTCGAGTTTCAGATCATTGGAATTGAGGAAACCTTGATGAGGGTGATGGGTAATGGGTGAGTGAATGGGTGGGGTGATGGGTAATGGGTGTGGGTGATGGGTTATTTGAATGGGTGGGGGGTGATGGGTTGGGGGTGATGGGTGAGGGAATAGGGGGGGGGTGATGGGTAAGGGGTTTGTGTGGTGATGGGTAAGGGGGTGAGTGAATGGGTGGGGGGTGATGGGTAATGGGTGAGTGAATGGGTGGGGGTGGTTGAATGGGTTGGGGTGGATGTGAATGGGTTGGCGTTAATACATACAAATTACATCCATGATTTCGGGAAAGTTAGAAGGGGCTATCTGGAGAGTCTGTTTTTTGGTGGCCCGAAGACCCACCAAAACATAGGTGGGGGGCCCAAAAGGCCCACCAATAGCCCCCCGGGTGGAGTAGCCAAAAAGTCCCGCCCGGTGGGCGGCTTTGAGGCTAGTAATGGTAATTAATTATTATTAGTTTTAAAAAAATAATAATAAAAATGTACTGCCCAAACTGATAAATACTTGCCTGGTCAAACTTTCCGTCTTTGTCTATCTACTTCCACCTTTTCCTTCTTGCTGGAAGTTTGCTCACACCCAAACCCTGTTCCTAAGAAGGGTGACCGTTCTAATCTTTCAAACTACCGTCCTATAGCTTGGGACTTCCTCCCTTTCTAAAGTTTTTGAATCTATACTTAATAAGAAGATTCTTAAGCATCTATCTGCTCACAATCTTCTATCTGATCGTCAGTCCCGGTTTCCGTTTAAAGGGCGATCTACTGGCGATCTTCTAGCTTTCCTAACCTTTTTTTTTTCTTTCTTTTACATCACAAGGAACGGCCAAGGGCAAAAAAAAAATGGGTAACACAAAGCTCGCTTAGTTGCCAGTCCCTTTTAAAGAAGACAGTAAGAGAAAAAAAATAAAAACAGAGGGGAAAGCCAATTTAGTTCGGGAGGTGTCTTGTTACTCTTCTTTGAAAAGATTTAAGTCATAGAAAGTGGAAAATAGAAACAGGAAGAGAGTTCCAGAGTTTACCAGTGAAAGGGATGAAGATAAAGATACTGATTAAATCTTGCATTAGGAAAATGGACAGAATAGGGATGAGAATGAGTAGAAAGTCTTGTCAGCGAGGCCGCGGGAGTGGGGGAGGCATGCAGTTAGCAAGTTCAGAAGAGCAGTGCGCATGAAAATAAAAGGTAGAAAGAGCAAGAGAAGCAACATTGCGGCGGTGATTTAAAGATTGAAGACAGACAGTCAGAGGAGAGGAGTTGATGAGACGAAAAGCTTTTGACTGAACCCTGTTTAGGAGAGCTGTATGAGTGGATCCTCCCCAAACATGTGAGACATACTCCATACATGGGCGGATAAGGCCCCTGTAGAGAGCAAGCAATTGGGAGGGAGAAAAAAAAGGACGCAGACGCCACAGCACACCTAACTTCTTAGAAGCTGTTTTAGCAAGAGATGAGATGTGAGATTTCCAGTTCAGATTTTTAGTAAAGGATAGTCCTAGAATGTTCATTTTAGAAGAAGGAGACAGTTGAGTGTCATTGAAGAAGAGGGGATAGTTATCTGGTAGGTTTTGTCGAGTTGATAGGTGAAGAATTGGGTTTTGAGGCATTGAACAAAACAAGGTTTGCTTTGCCCCAATAAGAAATTTAGAAAAGATCAGAAGTTAGGCTCTCGGTGGCATCTCTCCGTGAATCACTTAGTTCCTGTTGAGTTGGACGTCTAATAAACGACGTTGAAAAATGCAGGGTAGAATCATCAGCGTAGGAGTGGATAGGGCTTGAGTTAGACTTAGAAGATCATTAATGAATAATAGAAAGAGAGTGGGTGATAGGACAGAACCCTGGGGAACACCACTTTTGATAGATTTAGGAGAAGAACAATGTCCGTCTACAGTAGCTGCAATAGAACGGTTTGAAAGGAAACTTAAAATGAAGGTACAGAGAGAAGGATAGAAACCGAATGAGGGTAGTTTGGAAATTAAAGATTTGAATCAAATAAGGGAGGTTGCGGCGTCTAATTAAGGATAATATAATCGTCACAGCTGTATATATTGCTTGATATGCATTCGAACAGCTGGAGTTAAAGACTGGAATGTCAACAATCGAAAATCAATAACTTCACACACCTCACTCTTACCCGATTTGCTGACAATACCATTGGATATTAAGAAACACTGAGACCACTATCGGCTTCCTGAGGAAATTTTGCATCGCATTAGTATACATTTATAACTGTAATGTAAGTATAAATATACGAAAACAAGGGTTAAGTAAAACAGTGCATAAACATTTTCTCCCACTTGTTTGGCTTCATCACCTCATTGCTCGGCTACTTATGATCACATTAAATGTTTAAGCACGCTTCCTGAATCTGCACACTTTTCTGACTATGACGGTATAGGTCACGTCCCAGTGTGAACATATCTGGAGGGTCAAAATAATAATTTAATCTTTGTTTTGCTTACATCTCAGCCGCCGCGACGCCTTCTCATGGAGCAAGCGACGGTGAGCGTTTTCTGCGGGGGTACAGCAAGAGAAAAGTGACCGCTTGCAAGCGAAATTTCTCTTGCTCCCCCGCAGAAAACGCCTTTAGTATTTCACAAACCTTTGATCTTGTAGTAAATAAGAGGTAATCAGCTTGTATACTATGTAAACAATTCGAAAGTACCCAAAGCGAATTTTGACGATACAAATTGCGACCATGCTATAATGAACTCGAGAAGTGAGTTGGGGTTCGAATACAGGAACGCTGCCTTAGGAACGATCCTAAGTCGTGATACTATTGGCTGTTTGTACGTGACGTCGCAGCGCACTCCTCGCACACAAAAGACGCCGAAGATACAAGTGAGGGACTGTCTACTGAGGGACTAGCCTTAGTGTATACTGCAGTATATTTACCAATTAATTTTATGGAGTTATTTGGTGTATAAACAAACGAGTCCGTTCCCTTATGAGTCTTTCGTTTGACTGCTTGCAGTACACAAGATAATGGAAGGAAAGAGAGATAACATAACTAATTAAACGCAGAGAGAGGGGGCTGGCTAACCTGACAAAAATTTACCCACCAGAGGCCACATGTACACAACAAATAGAAAAGACAGAACGTCAATCATAACAATATCCTGTCCTGTTGCATTTTTTCATTATCATAATAGGGGATAGGGATCATGTTACTAGGGATCATGCCGGTTACTGCAGGAAAAAAGGGTATATCAGAAATAAGGTATCCAAGCCGCTACTGCCTACATAGATATCGCCAGAAAAATAAGGTGATGACTTTCACCAAACTAGGCTCTCCTTAGAAAAAGGGATATTTGATTAAATCGTTGTAACCGAAGTACTAGCCCAGCATTCACACAATATAATATATATATATATATATATATATATATATATATATATATATATATTATATAATATATATAAATATATATATATATATATATATATATAATATATATATATATATATATATATGATATATATATTGGATTAGGATTATATTCATTTATATTCCCATACCAGAACTCTGCTGATTTATGGGATAATATGGTAGTTTTTCTCATCAAATTTGGCTGTCAATGATAACAAAAAGATTTTTATCGCTGCATAGTAGGTACAACCCCAGGGGTGTGATCAATATCGGCATTTGAGGTTGTTTTGCGGAATTGCCCAACGTGCAAGGGATGAACCCAAGGTAGGTTTATGTCCATCTTTGTGTTAATACAATAAGGTCACCTGCTTTTATCGCGGTCATACATTGAAACATGTTGTATAGCTTGGATAAGCATAAATAAGCATGATTCTGGTTTGGGGTCGTGCTCCGTTGGCTGACCTGGGATGTTCAGAGTTGCTGTGGCCACAAACAAACACAGTGTTCATCATGGAGAATGTCCAGTGGCTGCTGAGCAATCGGGAACACTGTAGTCTTGGTAAACGGACGACAATCAGAATCCGGGACGACCACGTCAAGAGGCGGTCGCGGCGGGACTTCTGAGCAAAAGATGAAAGGAAGGTGTGGTCGCTGCTCTCCACCACTATCGTCACGCACCACGACCGATGCTGCACCTACAGGTAAAGAAGAACTGAATGATTTCAAATACTAAGCTAACCTTAAAATGAAATATAGATAACGATGAAACATATCTGCCATCCTGGATTTTGTCTTACAGTATTTTTGTTTACAGTAATCGACATTTAGCTTGCAGTGAGCAAATACCTCCTGGCCTCACTTTCCCCAAACTCATACGCGTTTGGTGCAGCCAAAGATGTTGCCAGGTATTGAAATAGTATTTTTTCATATTTGTCATTAATTTACCAAACCTAAACATAACCTAAATCTGACCTAACCAAACCTAAACATGACCTAAATCTAACCTAACCAAACTTAAACGTACCCATTGGTTATCCATTACCTAAACGTATCCATTAACCTAACCAAACATAACCTAAATCTAACCTAATCAAACGTATACACTGCATCCAAAACACTTTTTATTAAAGTTATACCTAATGCAAAAATTAAAGAAACTTATGACCTTTCACCATATAAGAAAACTAATTTTTTTATGGTAGACTATTTGAAAGTGTGTTACTTATCTTCCGTATGGCAAAAAATTAAAATTTTATATTCTTAATTGTTTACTTTATGACGGTAAATAGGGCTGTGCATGTGTAGGTCACTTAACTAAATATATGTCAGGTAGATAAGTGATATGGATGTGTGGAGGACAATTAATGACATATATGAACTAACACTAGAAAATAACATTATTTCACTACCTGGCAACTCACATAGCGGCTGCACAAAACGCGTGTGCGTTTGGGAAAAGTGCCTCGCAGCCTGATGAGCCCATGAGGCTGTGACATCAATGCTATCACAAATATATGATATTTTGCCAGGTCTTTTTGCCCACTAAATTACACATGGGAAGCTTCATAGGCTTTTACTTTACTTCACAATTAAGTTGCTCTATCATCATGCTGAATTGTCACAAGGTTGCACGATTTTTTTTCTAATATATTTTTAGAAAAATTTATGTACCTATCACCATATATCTACATATTCTATACATTTCAGTGAGAAGTGCTCTGCATTTTCGTTTTCTTCTCCGTAACTCAATCTTGTGTCTTTCTTTTGAATACGTTCTTTGTGGTTTTATGCAGGAAGATATACACACAAAGTTGCATATTGTAGTCTTATGCAGCGCCGTGTGTGATGAATTGACTGTTCTGCCTCAGGCGGATTCTCTGCAGCATATTTGGATCTGTGCCGCCTTAATGACATAAAATATGTTGCGGAGAAAGAAAGATTGCACGATATGTTTAGGGTTCATTCCTCACTGTAGTTCACTTCCACTAGCATGCGACTAACAGCTGAATTCTGTCCGTCAAAATGTCTGTCTTTGTCTTCTCCCTATTTGTGATGATTAAAGGGATGGCGGGTGCTTTACGGCTATCGACAGCACAACAGGGCTCATTAAGTCAAGATATACTACCATATGGTACCTGTATTTTTTCCCCAGAACATGTGTGCCAGTCGTTCTTACCAGATTCAGTCCTAGGTTCAAACAGGATACTGTAAGGATACGTTTACAGGAATCATGAGCGATCCGTAACTTGAAACTTACTTGGTGAAGTAAGCGTGTTACCACTATACCACCGTTACTGCTAAGCAGTGTAACCACAGCTTCACCATAGAAAGCTTGCACAAAGTTATGAAAACAGTCACGAACTTGAAACATTTATTACAATACAGCTCAATATAAGTCCCGTATGTACGGAACATTCGCATTATTATTAGCTTAAGGAATAGACCACTAAATTAATATCGAAGTTTGTGCCCAGGGGTTCTGTTATTAGCACTCTCCAGATCATTTTGGGACTGGCTCTCTCAGTGTCTAAGCCTCAGTGTTGTATATAGGGACCACCTCCACCTTCAACTCACATTATGACGTAAACACAGCTCCTGAGCCGCAGTAAATAGCCTACTACTTGTCATGCAACTTACGAATGCCACATGAACAAACATTTGATAATATCCCCAATGTAACGTCATTATAAGAAATACGAAATCAGTAAGCAAGGAACCTTGCTCCGAGGGTCAGTACAAGCTTGTATGAAATCAAGACTTAATTTGTATTACAAGACACCACACTACTTTTATTTTTGCTGTCAACCATCGAAGAATTCATAAAGACAACAGTACGTGTGAGTTTACTGAAATTCCTACACCATGGACCCGGAACTACCCAACACACTGCTTGAATCACAACAATCGGCCTACAAAGGTGCTACTGATATTCTGGTTAGCCAGTTTATTTCTAGTATTGATAGCCTTGAAGCTAAAGTCAATGATCTAGAGTCTGGAATATAGCCGGACAAGAAATTGATGATTTATTGGGTGAAAAAAGAAAGTAAATAATTGAAAAGAATGAAAACCGAAAACACCTGTCTGAGTTGAATGAGAGTAATGAAGCACTGAAAGCTCAAGTTCAAGATCTTGAAAGACGCTTTAATTACGGAGAAAATTACAGTAGACGGAACAATTTGAGGATTAGTGGTGTAGTAGAACCTGATGGCGGCGAGAAGTGGGAGTAAACCGCTGAGGTGGTGAAGATTCTATTTCAAAACAAGCTTCAACTACCGGCACTGAACATCGAGCTCGCTTACAGGCTGGGACCGCGCCAGGACGGCAAGCACCGCACTATCGTTGCCCGCTTCACACACTTGGCTGAACGTGAAGCAGTTATGAGAAGTGCTAGTAAATTAAAAGGGACTCGCATCTTCATCAATGAGGATTTTTGCCCTGCCTCCCTAGAAATAGATCGAAACCAACTCCCTCAACTCCGGCATGCAAGAGAACAAGGAAAAATTGCATATTTTAAGTATTTAAACTTATCATCAAGGAGAGGAAACATCCACCCAAAACACCTGGGGGGAGATGCTGGAAAGTGCCTTTGAGCAGGGGTTCTCAAACTGGGGGTCGCGACCCCTCGAGGGGTCGTGAAAGTCTTCTGGGAGGCAGCTTCGACCAATCACAAGGCTTGCAACAAGCTTGCTCACAAGGATGCAACGCTCTCCCCTGGCGAAAAGCTGTTCTCTCACAATTTTGACGTTCATTGCAGTTTTTGACCACCTATATATTTTTGCATTGGGACGTGCCATATACCATCATAATCGGAAAGGTGTGCTGATTCCTAGACTGTCAGTGAAAATTTAATGCAAGCAAAATTACAGGAATAAAAAAGAGTTGAATAAAAAAAGGTGCAAGAAAAAAAATGTTGATACACGATTTCATCTTCCTCTCATTATCTTATTCTAGGTATAGTTTACTGTAATTTGTATACATTCATGATATGCAGTAATGTCTCGTGAAGATGATGGTACGTTCAGCTTTCCTAAATATCATCTGGTAGTTTGATAATACTGTGTAATAGTACAAGATTTTAGTGCGGGCGGAGCACCCTCTGTGACACTCGTCTCAGTACATCCATGCAGTCGCTCCGCCGACAGGACCAGCTTTCAACTCACAGCACACAACATTGCTATCGCCAACATTTAACACCCTAGTCCCATATTTAGTCTTCCACGATCGTTTTCATATACCCCTTTGCAACACTATTCTTACTTAAACACCAATTGTTACGTTGTAGCAACTGTAACAAGGCTGTATTACCTTCAAAACAAAAGATGAATGTCTATCAAACAAGAATAGCTATGCTACATGTCGAAATGCTACATGCTTTGGTTAACATTTCAACATCATCTTCATCGTCGTCGACCCGGCCATCAACTGCTTCGAGGAGTTTGGGCGACAGTCGTCTCCCAAAACTGATTTTACTCGGCACTGAGCTTCCGGAACAGCTCAAACCATTGGAGTACTTTGTCTGCAGTGTCTACTGCCCAAAAGGTCCAACTACCTTCCTGCCTGCGATGGGAGATGTTCCGCTCAAGAAACCTAGAGGGTGAGATGCTGCCGCCAACTCGTGCTGCATTAATGCCGCATATCACGCGCCACAAATTATATAGCAATGCGTGACGGGTTTCCTACGTGACCAGCTGTCCTATTCTTCCTCCAATTGATCAAAGTGGCGGAGTCTAGGGAAAAAGGGAGTCTACGTTCCGGTGAGGTGTCTGACGCTACCTGCCCCTCGAGCTGTGCTGAGCTGGCGAAGTGTTCATGTAAAGCTGGAATGTAGAGGGAAAATGCCGGGCCCCACTAGGCCCTCCCTATATGCAGTTGCAGAGGGTGGAAGGAGACACCGGTGTAATTTGGTGATTTAATCCTAGTGAGGCACAAACTGCGACTATTCTCCTGACAGTCTCCAGGCACACTGGCTTAGACGCTTGGCGGCTGGCGGGAAACACAGAGCCCGCCAAACCATACACGCTTGAGTTACCAATTAGGTTTTAATACATAGACATAGATTACTTATAGATAAGCTTATAACTCATGTGCTAATTACACCAGCACATCGCTCGGCCACACCTAACTGTGTCCTCACAGTCATTGCAACCTTCTTGGTTCGTGGAACCAAGATTTCATCATCTAATACATAACAAAATTATGAACTGTAAACTTAATACTAAGATACTAGTAAGAGAATATTAATAATATTGTAATACTAACATAATGCTAATAATACTAGAGTATTACACAGAAAACTAATAATAACATGTGAAAGAAAAATTAAGGCATGTTAACCTATGTAGTGGACTTGGTCAGTGCATGAGAGGTCAGCTTGACTCTCTTTAGCCTATCTACATGTACTACTTCTGTAGTATTATGAGTTTGATCAAGAAGTATGAATTTATTTCCATGAACTTTACTGGTGACTAAATAAGGTCCTGAAAATTTAGAACACAGCTTATTTTGGCGTTCAGGAGAACGTTTCATAACAAAATCACCTATGGAAATTGCAACAGGACAAGCCTTACTATGCTGTCCACGCATCATCTCCTGACGAGAAGCCTTAAGTTTTCCTCGAACTGATCTGTGAATGATCTGAAAGGATCTTAGTTGAATTTTAGCATAATCGTCCACTGAGTAGACAGGGACAGGAGATTGCAAAAGCACATCATAAGGTAATCGCTTGTCGACACCATACAAAATGAAATGTGGAGTCTTTCCAGTAGAGGAATTTACTGAGCCATTTATCGAAGCCGCTACATGAGGTAGCCAGTCCTCCCAAGAGTCATGAAACTCGCCAGCATAATGGCGAAGGACATCAAGAATCTTCTTATTAGTCCTTTCAACTAGCCCATTGCTCGCAGGGTGATAAGCAGTAATGAAAGTTTGCTTAATCTTGAACTGCTCACAAATGTTATGAAGAATTTGATTAGCAAATTCAGGGCCATTATCTGAAATCAGCACTTTAGGCGTTGTATAGGGACAAATTAAATTTGAAACTAGAGCATGAGCAACAGTTATAGCAGACTTGTTAGGCAAGGGGACTAGAATCACAAAACGTGTGAAGTGATCTACACATACTAGTACATATGGTGACCCTTGATGACTTCGAGGAAGCTGCAATAAGTCGATGCCTACGGTGTCAAAGGACGACTCAGGTAAAGGATATTCAAGGATAGGAGCAGTTCTCGTATTACCCTTGGTTTGTGCACATGAACGACAATTGGTTACATGTTTCTCTGCATCGATGCGCATGGTAGGCCAATAAAACTTTCGACGTGCAGCGGACAAGGTTCTGTCTCGACCTGGATGTCCTGCTTGAGGCATGTCGTGAATGAGTTTTAAAGCAGTTTCCACTAGACTGGTAGGAATAACTAGTTGAGTAACCGTGTTCTCGTCCATAGTAACCTTACGACAAAGAACTTCCTCAACTATTGAAAACTGTAAAAGTGGAACTGACAATTTAGGCAATAAAGATTCATCTTCAGACTCTAGTGCATAAATCACTTTTGACCACACAGGATCTTGGCGTTGAGCATTCGATAAGTCTTGTAGAGAGAAATTTGAAGTGTCTGAGAGCACTGGTACTGTAATGTTGCTTGAAAGTGCGTCTGCAACATGATTTTTATTACCAGGTAAATATTTAATAGTAGGATAAAATTCCTGAATGGTGATGAACCACCGGGCCACACGGCCACAGAGGTATTTCCCTTTAAAGAGAGATTCAGCACTGCAGTGTGATCAGTGTAAACTGTAATGGGATAACCATAGATAATTTCCTTAAAGTGCTTAAGAGCCCACACCACAGCAAGAGCTTCAAGGTGAGTTACTGAGTACCGTGACTCTACATCATTAAGCCCTCTACTGGCATATGCAACAACATGAGGGCGTTTCCCTTCAACTGTTTGCATCAAGACCGCACCAACGCCTAGTGCCGAAGCATCTGTCACAAGAGTGAAAGGCATACGGTAGTCAGGAAATGTAAGAATTGGCGCCTGTGTAAGAGCCTGTTTCAAAGTATCAAAACTTTGTTGTTGGAGACCATTCCAAGCGAAAGGAACGTCCTTTTTCAAAAGTCGTGTCAGAGGACTAGCAATCGAAGCATAGTTCTTCACAAAGGCACGATAGTAACCCGACAACCCAAGGAAAGACCGTACCTTTTCAGTGGTGGTAGGGGTTGGGAAATTCTTGACGGCTTTGATTTTGCAATCCAATGTGTGGATTCCATCCTTGTCGACAGCATGGCCTAAAAAGTCAATGCGTGACTTGAAAAAACTGCATTTGCGCACGTTAAGTTTAAGGCCAGCCTCAGTAAGTTTCTGAAACACAAGGGCAAGTTTCTCAAAGTGACTGGATAAGTCTTTGGAGACAAGTATGAGGTCGTCCATGTAGACGAACAAACCATCACCTATAATGCCGTAAAACAAGTTGTTTACTAGACGTTGGCATGTAAGAGGTGAGTTCCTCAAACCCATAGGACATCTCAGCCATTCATAATGAGCATTATTTGCTGAGATGGCAGTTATTTCCCGAGATTTCTCTTCTAACGGAATCTGCCAGAAACCAGACTTGAGGTCCAAACTGGTAAAAACTGTATTATCCTTCCCTATAGACTGCAAAAGGTCTCTCAAAACAGGGAGGGGATAGTGATCCGGTACAGATAAATTGTTAACTTTCCTGAAATCCAGCACAGGCCGGTAAGTACCATCACTTTTCTTCACCAATAACAAAGGTGAGTTCCAAGGAGAATAAGACTCCTGTATTATTCCTCCATCCAACATGTCCGTTATCATGCCCTGTACCACAGCTCTTTGGCTATGAGGCATACGATAAGAAGGTACATAAGAAGGCTGTGCTTCTGGTTTAAGCACAATGTGATGCGTGATTTTGTCTGTTACTCCTAGGGGTTCCCCAGGTAAGGCAAGAGCAGGCCTGTGTGTCGCGAGCAAAGCGAGAAGCTCAGGCTTAGCCTCAGGAAAATCCAATACCTGTACATAAGGTGTTAGCTGCTTGACTATGTCTGCCTGGTCCTCACTAACATTCGTCTTCGTAGAGACTGCTGCAAGAACGTGTGAAGGATCCATCAAGGTCAAACTATTTTGTCTTTCAAAGCTGCATAACAAAACACCATTTTTAAGAGTTATAGGGGACCCTGTAACATTTGTGACAACTGCGTCGCTTATGTGATCATCGCGTACCGCTGAAAGCGTTCCCTCAAGCGCTAAGCGACTTACACGGATAGTGTCAGGTAAAGACACCAGAATACTGCCGACAGGAGCCTCTTGGACTCTCACCGCGAGTCGAACAGAACATGTGGAGCCAATATATTGGTCTCCCATGATAACAGCGGACACCACCAAGCCTGCCGGGGGAACTGAACGTTTCGTTTCCTCACTAGTAAAGGAGTCAGGGCCTATACTAGCAGAAGCGGCTTGCTGGTCACTGTTAGGAAAAATCATAAGTTTATCAAGCAATGGGGCTGGACTTGTGATTGCGGGGAAGAGAACGCCATTTAATGAAATTGCCTGGTGCTGTGGAATTACATCAATGTGATGAGTAGCAAGTGATTCTAAACCCAAAAGACCGTCACATTGTAAGGCAAAATGTGGTGTTACTATAAACTTTATGTTTAAGACTTTGGAGTCAGGAGCAAGGCATAGAGGAAGGGTCACAGTGCCCATCACCTCTAGTGTGAGACCTTGAACACTTTGTAGAGTGGCTGTAGAGAGTAACAAGGGAAACTTATATAACTTGTTTAAATTTACATAAGCACACTCACTGAGAATATTACATGAACCACCTGTGTCCACCCCAAGAGCAATAAAACTGTCTCGAGTGAAACACTGAATTGTCATCATAGAAAGACAAGCAGCAATAATAGAAGGGACTATGAACAGCTGTGTCTGTGACTTTGTGTCTGAAACTAATCTGGGTTTCCTTGAGCCCGGCGCGAATCTTCCCCCGACTGCTGATATCCATAACCATTACCTACTGTCCCCGTCTGAGTCGCCTTCAGCCTCAGAACCAACCAGCATTCCTCTGTTGAATGATTTCCACGCTCGTGAATTACGCAATATTTCGGAGGAGGGCGAAATTGCATAGGAGGCTGTTGTGGTCTTGCAGGAGATGCAAAACGAGGTGGTGGAGGTCTAGGAGGCAAGTATTGTCTTTGTTGAGCAACCTGCATATTGCTATTTTTCTGAGCAGACTTCGTCTCCTTCTTTTTCTGATAGCAGTAATTATCAGAATGACCTTGCTTTCCACAATAGTAACACTGCTTGGGTGCACGAATAGAAAACACTGGAGGTGGAAGAGGTGGTGGAGGAGGAGGTAAGGATGAATGAATTTGAGCTTCCCTTGACACCGGCGCCACTGACTCAGGTTGTGAAAATGAACTTTTAGGCATCTCACGTAGTCGCTTAGTGATTTTCGTAGAAAATTCTAGAAGGTTCCCAGCAAACATGGGCTATGCGGGCCTGTGTCGGCTTGTGCCGGGTACGTATCGGCACCGGCGGCAGGGCGACTGGTTTCGGCAAATTGGATGAAGCCGATGTCGGCCCTGCAGCGGGAACTGTATATCGGGCCAATTATTGATAAATTCGTACAGGCCCAACACAGTCTTCCTTGACTCGGCCCAAGGATAATATATTAAGTGGATGTGACATGAATGGCCGGGCCGAAGGACTTAAGTAGGGTGCAAAGCTCGGATTAAGGATAATTGTTGATTATTAGGTGGCTGAATCGTAGCCAGGCAGTCAGCTGTTGGCCGGCCACTCGCGCCCGTTGTCTCGTAGCCAATATTCAAAATATTTACCAGTGGAAGTGAACGGCCGCGGCGATACATTTACTGCTTTCACAGGCCTCTCAGGCTGAGGATCGACTTCATCTACTCCACAAAGACTTATAAAGGTACGTAGGAAAGGGTGATGACATCTTAGAGATAATAAATGCTCAAATATATAGACAAGAGACAAGAGTTACAAACAACAAGCCTCAGGCTAGAGCAAACGGAACGGAGCTGCTATTTTGTTTTGTTTTCACAGTTTAATTAGTACATGGTAAAATTCTAGAGTCCTTTCCCGCCCTTATTAGTGCTTTTTTTTCCTTCAGACCTTAACAGATCATTTCAGATACCTCTAACACGTAAATATAAAGTGGGGTGAGATGCCACCTTCAACCCCCCTGCCCCCCCTAAATGACCTCATCCTCTGGATCCCCCAAAATAATATTACTAATCTAACCTCACTATAACTACCAAACCTTACCAATAACCTCCTAGCGAGACTTAATTGCAGGAAACTAGAATTTTACCAGGTTAGGTTAGGTTATATTGAGGTAAGGTTAGTAATACATTTTTTGGGTCCTTCTAGGAGGCTATTAGTGAGGTTAGGCTTGGTTATAGTGAGTTTAGGCTAGGTTATAGTGAGGTTAGAATAGCAATATTTACCATAGTATATTTTTGAGGGGTTCAGGGGAGTCGTTTAGGGGGGGAGGGAGGGTGAAGGGGCAGCTCTCTCCCACTTTATAATTACGTGTTAGAGATATCAC